>OY992878.1:85338739-85623739 GCA_963921405.1 Cepaea hortensis
CCACAGACCTTAACCTGGGTGCGCTGGCTATGAGTGAGTGAGTGAGGGAGAGAGGGAGAGAGGGGAGAGAGAGAGAGAGAGAGAGAGAGAGAGAGAGAGTAGCAAAGTGTAAATTAAATGAGAACAACGAGCCACAGACCTTAACCTGGGTGCGCTGGCTATGAGAATTCTATATTCACTGATCAATAACGGTTCCGACTGTGTCGGCATGACTACTTGAGCCACTGAAGCCTGCTAGGTTTCGGAAACAACTACGGGACTCATGAATGGCACGCACAGTTTATGAACTGACTCGGCGATCCGTGCGTACACATGCTAATGTGTGTTTGCCTGTACTTATGTGTGCAAGTTAAAACCCATGCGTTTGCATACACGCGTTTGTGTGTGTGTGTGCTTGCGCCTGTTTGTGTAGTACGTCATCTTGCGTGTAGTTCCCTGCATTTTCGCCTGCATATAATCTTGCGGGTATTTGCCTGTTTTTGTTTGTGTGTATTCAAGCATGTGTATATGTGTACTCTTTATGTTTGTGATCATGCACATAATGCATGTTTGTATCAGTAATGTTATATTAAAAATAAATAAACAAATAAATAATGACTCATATCTGGACCAATCCAAAAATGGATCCCAGCATGGGGCTAACACCATATGCATA
Source organism: Cepaea hortensis (assembly GCA_963921405.1). Classification (NCBI taxonomy): domain Eukaryota; kingdom Metazoa; phylum Mollusca; class Gastropoda; order Stylommatophora; family Helicidae; genus Cepaea; species Cepaea hortensis. Next base: position 85,339,395 of record OY992878.1, read on the forward strand.
ATACTAATACGTCTCCATAAATGCATATGTAATGTCATAGTGGTTATGGTCGGCAAATGCCAGTTTACATCCTGCAGACATTGAACATTTAAAATAAAACATAATATTAACAACAAAAATATAACCTGCAAACAATGAACATACAAAGAAATATTAAAAACAAAAATATAACCTGCAGACAATGAACATACAAAGAAATATTTAAAAAAAAAAAAAAATCTGCAGACAATTAATAAACAAAGAAATATGTAAAAAAAAAAAAAAAAAACAACAAATAACCTGAAGACAATAAACATACAAAGAATAATGAAAACCAAACATATAACCTGCAGACATTGAACATACACAAAATAATGAAAAACAAACATATAACCTGCAGACAATGAACATACAAAGAGTAATGAAACCACAAATATAACCTGCAGACAATGAACATACAAAGAATAATGAAAAACAAAAAATATAACCTGCAGACAATGAACATACCAAGAACAGGCACAACAAAGACATGAGAGCACTTTTAATGTAGTCTTTCAAACAATTGGACAATACACTTTCCTGTCTCTCATACGTTTTGTTTGTTGCATATCCCTTTACATGACACTGCAGTCAACACCAGCATCTTTCAGCTGCTGTTGATGTACTAGGCAAGAATACGCTCAGTAGTTTGCCATTGCTTTCTGAGCGACTGGCTCACATACCCCCGTAAGTTACCAACCGCTACCGATTCTCGCGCAGGTTACGTTCCTCACGAGATTATACGGGATTACGGAGAAAGATCTCTCATACTAGGAAATGAATAACACCAAGGTACTCCTGGAACGTTGAAACTATGTGCTTTCTGGCTGATAAACCTAAACATGCGGGGTAGGTTGTGGTGTTATGTGCTGGTGGTCTGGTGTCTGTACATCCGTCCGTCCAGGTACGCGAATGTCAATGTTTGTGTACACAAACACGCGCGTGTGTACACATCGCGTATTGTTCAAATGTCAACAGAAGTATGAAAGCATCAGCACAATCATAAGCTGTCTACGCTGACAGCTTTGACAATAAGCTGACATATGACGATAGTGCATCGTTACACTGATCAATCGTAAGACCAGCATAATCGGACAATGGTGGCAAAACAAAAGCCATCATTTGCTAACCTACTCAACATGCCCACCATTTCCCTCAACACACAGACGTACACTAAATACCACTCAACACATACTGAATTACCGATATCAGAACGACTAGTGTGACGGGCCTCAATCATGTGCTGCCACAAAACGTCCAACACCTTCATCTTCTCTGCTGACACATCACGCGTTTCCGAACGCCCTCGGGAATAACAATATATCTAGTGCCATCCGGGCTTATCGCTACCCATAATTCCCTCTAGGCTTTGGGTTGGGGTCTATTGACAATGACATCTAGTACCGATAAAGTAAATATTACCAACCTAGTTCATAAATAAACACACGTGTATTGTTGGCGATCATAGAAGTAAGAGAACGAACGAACGAACGAACTTTATTTTCAAAGGGTAACAAACTGGGCACGCAGGCCCGTCTTAACATTCGGCCCTTCCAATCACTCATCTTTCATTCATCAATAGTGCATGACACATTCACATAGCAAAAAAAAAAAAAAAAGCATCGTCAAATGAATGTTGTAAACATAAACAATGCATATTACCATGTTATGAGACAAGCAGACACACGTGCACACGCAAATTCGTAAAAACACACGTTCCTCCATGAATATTTACATGATTTGCACAAACTTACAGTTTTGAACTCACTCGAAAACAAATAATAAATATATAATAATATATGAAATAAGTAAAGATCAGAGGACGCACTAGACAACATACAAATTGAAAGCTATAGTTGGTGACCGGGATTCGAATCTGTTACCTCCAAATGACGACAGTGCCTCGCTGCAGGAACGATTGACGCATGACCAACTAGACACCCCTAAAAACAAGGTATCATTAGCCTTTTAATGTTTATGTTTTCTAGTGCGTCCTCTGGTCTATACTTATTTCCCCTACTTCTATGAGCGCTACACGATATATTTGTGTTTATGTATGAACTGTCTTTGCGACCTCAAAGGGTTCCCCAGCTGATATTACCAACCTGGGGCTAACCTCAACCAGTTTGTACGTGCTACGCTGAATAATGACCAGGTAACACCCTAGCATGCATCTTTTTAGAACCAATGTTGTACACAATGCTGGATTCTGAGCTCTGAGAGGGGAAGGCTAGCTCTGCAACAGTTCCCGTGAATACAGTACTTCGGTATTAGCTCGGGAAGAAAGTCTCCCGACCAACCTTATTTTTATAGAGGAACTCCATTTTCAGGGCTCACACGACCTGAACACCAATGCATTTGACTTTTTTTTGCGTTCGCTAGTTCTGAACTCGAGTGTAGTACACTTCTAGTAGTACTGGACTGATTTTTGCATACAATAATCTTGCCTTGGATTAGCTTTCCCTTTTTCCAGTGTCCCTCGTCATCAGGCGAACCCACACCGACTTCTGAGGTACTTGTAATTTACCCCACCAAGTCAAGGACGAGAAGTCATAATTTTAGTCCAACTGACCGGTGTAGGAGCTGAACAAGCTATCACGGCATCAGCACACCGTAAGTTTAAGAGCATGCACTCATCCATTCGGCCATGCTGACCTCCTCATCGGACTTAGAAGTTAAAACTTCATCTTCCAGAGGTTCACCAACCAACAGGCCAACCAATCATCTTCCAGAGGTTCACCAACCAACAAGCCAACCAATCATCTTCCAGAGGTTCACCAACAAACAGGCCAACCAATCATCTTCCAGAGGTTCACCAACCAACAGGCCAACCAATCATCTTCCAGAGGTTCACCAACAAACAGGCCAACCAATCATCTTCCAGAGGTTCACCAACCAACAGGCCAACCAATCATCTTCCAGAGGTTCACCAACCAACAGGCCAACCAATCATCTTCCAGAGACTTACCAACCAACAGGCCAAACAATCATCTTACAGAGGTTCACCAACCAACAGACCAACCAATCATCAGCCACGTCACCGTCCCTTAACATTTCATCACACGATAACACGCCCGACTAAAACGACAGGAAAGAAACGCCAGGAACATGGCAGAAAACGACACCATAAAAGAAAACGTGGGAAGCACTTCCGGCAACCACATTTCGAAACATCAAATCGGAAAAGATATACCATCAGAGCTACAATATAACACGTCACACTATTAACATATATAGGGTGTATTTTTAATGACTGTTGGGTTTTTGAAAATATTGCCGTTCCAAGTTTTGTATTTACCTTTTATGTTGCATGAGTTCACAGATGGTACACAAAACTTGGAACGGCAATATTTTCAAAAATCCCACAGTCATTAAAAATACACCCTTATGGGCTAGTACATTCGTCTGTCAGCCCGGTAGATGCGAGATCTATTTCGAACTACGTAACACCGGAGTCGACCCAGCCTAAAAATGGCTACCAAGGCATTTACTGGGAGGTCAGGAGGCCAGCCTAACACTGCTGACACCATGCATCGAGTGCTGGGTGGCCACGAAAGTATGAGTTCAGAACAAACATTCCCAACAAGCGGGGTGACACGCAAACGGCTCTTTTACCTTTTTTTTAACACAATTTTCGTGGGCCTGCTGATGTTACCGGCGCTGTGGCGAAGGGTTTACCAGCGCAATTCCTAATCCCGTATACCGCGTTCGAAACACAGCTGCAGGAGGTTTGTAAGCAGGCCGCCTTGCACTGGTTTTCATTCAGTGGTATGAGTGTCGGTTGTTCAGGAAAAAATCAATGGCAACTACTGAAGAACGTATTATTTGCTAAGAAACCACTAACATCCAAAGAAATGCTGGGATTAACTTTAACGTCCTGTAAAGAATATGCAACTATTTTTTTTTAAACTTCTGATGCCAATATTACGGGATACGCTGTTTAAATACGGGGGGAGGGGGGCCTTCAAATAAAATGTGATAGAAATGACAATAACCATGACATTGTCTTGTACCATGCCAATATTGTTATTAAGGATGTCAAGAGTGTTAAGCATGCGACATCACGGTGCAGACTAACATTGTGACTCGTGAGGACAGTTTAAAAATGGTCGCCCCACTTTTGACATACACCAAAGAAGATCACCAACCTTGCAGACACCAAAGAAGATCATCCACCTTACAGACACTTTGCGGTACTGTAGAACATCGTTAATGATGTGGTGTGCTGAACCTTGACTCAAGTCAAGATGTGCGGCAATGTCACTCACAGTAAATCGGCGGTTATCCTGTACGAGGATTTCAACGGCTGCAATCGACTCTGAGGTCACTATTCGGTGTGTCTGACCTGGTCGTGAAGTCTGTCACAGAAGTCACGCCGTTTTGAAACTTCCAACTCCATTCATGCACTTGCTGGACTGACAGACATGCATAACTATATTATGTTATGTTAGTGGCCTCGATGGTTTCCCCAAGAACTTATATATCTGTGTATTACGTATAACCCAATGGAACCAACCAATGTTGGCTAGACGTCTTCTAATTTTAAGGGTTTGGGGCGATATACCTTGGCATTCAGGTCGCTCATGGACATTTTGATACTGCCATTTATTTAACTATAGTATTTTGAAATTTCATGTAAAGTTCTTCTTCTTTAATTGATTCATACTTACCCTTTGTTGGTACATAATACTGGATCACACTCATGTTACATTTTTATTTCTGTGACTCTAAATGTTGCCGCTATTATCCAAGAGCTCACTGCCTCCCACTCCATTAGAGCTTTATCTCTCTCTTTAGATAGCATTAGAGCGACCTCTTCACTGTGAAGAGTATTGTCCTCTATACCGCATGAGAACAGAGCTATTTCACCTATGTTCAGAAGTGTTTTGAACGCTCCATTCCATCTTGTTTCGCACAAACCAAAACGTTCATCGTAAAATATTCATTTCCGCCACCACATGCGCCCAATCCATAAATAGTTCTAACATTACAAGTGTAGATTCTGGGGATTTTCTTAGGCGAAAAGAATTAAGTCGGCGATCCAGACGCCTTACGGCTTTCTCCGCATCGCTTCACACGTCCTCAGGGAAGTCTATATGATCCCCTGATTACATCATATGTCAGTTTTTTTTTTTAAAGTACTGCAATACGCTATCAAAATCAAAAGTGGGTTGGTAAGTTCAGCCGGCATACACTGAATAAATCTGGGTGATAAGAGTCTCTTCTTCTTCCTCCACCTCCTCCCCCTTTCATCTCCCAACGGAGCATAGGCCAACAACCAACTCACGCCAAGCCTTTTATAATATGCTTGTTCATGCCTGGTTGAATTTTGCAGCTAAAGCTATCAACGGGATCAGGTAGCCAGTCTGACTCCAACCCACCTTGGTGCCTCTGATGTCATGCATGCCAGATTAGTGTTAATATTCTGTGCTTCACTATGGACACCGGTAACATAAGGGCGATAAACACAATGTTCCAACTATTAAAGTATGACCAGTTCAAGGGCTGAAATACTTGATGATGATGATTACATCGCTTTCTCAATGTCAATAAGGAAACACGCACATGGCAGAAGAGCAAACTGCACATTCAGCACAGAAGAATGCTCCTGAGTATGTGGCTCCTTCGTCTCAGGCCCACAGATACGTGACAACACAGCGACTCATCTCGATTTCACCACGAACATAAACAAATTACCGAAGAAACCCAGGTGGCTGGATGGCCACAGTTCTAGAAGCTGCAACCTCGCCTACCCAACCCCACATTCCACGCCAGAAACGAGAACAAAAACGCTACCCTGTGTGATAATGTCAACAGATATATATTACTATGTCACGTGACATCACACTAGCCTCGTGCCGTTCTAAAGAACCACGCCTGCTAGTTAACGGTTAGATTTTGCGGCATGCCAGTGTCGAAAGCTAGGCTTTGACTGCCTGGTGCAGAGGAGGACGGATAGAATAGGAGGCAACCCTAAGCCGTATCATTAAAAGAGAAGCGGGAGAGAGTGAGTGTGCTTGCGAAATAGGGATTGAGATGAGGCAGGGAGGGAATGAGAGGCAGAATTGGAACAACAGGGATGAGGACTCCACAAAGCCAGCATTTCCGCGTCTGGATGTGTTGCGCGTGTCGCATTTCGGGTGCAGCAATCAAATATCGCAAACGGGATGCATGGCGACGACAGGACATGTTGACAATGTGTTTTTGAGCACAGACAACGCTAGCAGAGCAGTCCAGCAGCTGAAACAAAACACGTTACTAAAGATTAATTGTACCGCAATGCCTCACATTTTAACGGATATCTAAAAGCAAAACTTTATCAAGGATTACTGGCATATCGAAGGTTCTCTGTAAATATCCCCAATTCAAGCCGGGGGCGGGGGGGGGGGGTGAAAGATTAATTGTATCGTAAATATCACAATGAAACTGACGTGTGAAAATAACATTTTATGACAGACTAATGGTTCTGCAACTATCTGATATTTAAGCAGGCAGCAGCAGCAGCAGCAGCTGCAGAAGAAGAAGAAGAAGAAGAAGAAGAAGAAGAAGAAGAAGAAGAAGAAGAAGAAGAAGAAGAAGAAGAAGAAGAAGAAGAAGAAAGCATCTCATTGTAGAGTTGACGCGCTTAACCTTTCTCTTCTGACGGCGGCAGCGAAGTCGGTTCGTTCCATGCGCCCGTCGGCTGCACTTAAACGTTGACATGCAATGTTAATTTTATTCAGTTCGCAGCAGTAAGACTGTCAACTGCCTTGGCTAGGTTGCGAATAGACTCAAAGTCTGCTGCTGAAAATGCTAACATGCAATGTTTTGTAAAAATGAGGACTACCCTCGAATGCCTTGTGGGGGACGTATATGTGCGGGGGATGTGTGTGTAGGGGATGTATGTATGGAAGGAGTGTGTGTAGGGGGATGCGTGTGGGGGTTGGGGAATGGGTGGGTGGGGGTGTGTGTATGGGTGGGGGATGTATGTGTGGGTAGGGAGATGTGTGGGTGAGGGATGTGTGTGTGAGTGGAGGATGCGGGTGTGGGTGATGGATGTGCCGGTAGGTGGGGGTTGTATGGGTGGGTGGGAAGATGTATGAGGGATGTGTGGGTGGGTGAAGGGATGTGTGGGTGGGTTAAGGGATGTGTGGTGGGTGGAGGATGTGTGGTGGGTGGAGGATGTGTGTGGGTGAGGGATGTGTGTGGGTGAGGGATGTGTGTGTGGGTGAGCGATGTTTGGGTGGATGGTAGGAAGTGTGTGGATGTGTATGTGGGTGGGTGGGTGCGGGTTGTGTTTATTGGTGGTGGTGTGTGGGTGCGGGGATGTGTGGTTGGGGGATGAGTGTTTGGCTGGTTGGTTGGAGGTGTGTGGATATGAGTGGGTGTGTGTGGGCTGGGGGATGGGTGTGTTCGTGGGGGGATGGGTGTGTTCGTGGGGGGATGGGTGTGTTCGTGGGGAGATGGGTGTGTTCGTGGGGAGATGTGTGTGGGGGGATGTGTGTTAATAGGGAACGGTAGGTTGGTGGGTGTTTGGGTGTGTGTGATGTGTGTGGGTGGTTGGGGATGTGTATGACTGGGTGAGGGTGTGTGTGGGTGGGGTGGGAGATGTGTGTGGGTGGATGGAGGGTGTGTGTGTATGGATGAGTTATATGTGTGGGTGAATGATATGTATGTGGGTGGGTAGGTGGGGGTTGTGTGTGGGTGGATGGTGATGTGTGTGGGTGGATGGGGATGTGTGTGGGTGGATGGGGATGTGTGTGTGGGTGGATGGGGATGTGTGTGGGTGGATGGGGATGTGTGTGGGTGGGTGAGGGATGTCTCATAACATTGGAATATGCATTATTTATGTTTATAACATTCATTTGACAATGTATTTTCCTATGTGAATGTATCATGCACTATTGATGAATGAAATGCCCAATTTTTAAAATAAAGTTGAACTGATTTGAATTAAATTTGTTCCGGTTCAGCACGCATTTCTTGCCTGTTTTTTTCTACCTACATACGAGACGAGACGCATGCTCATGCCACGTCCATAACCAGGAAGCAAGAGGAAGACAGCGGTTCTATAGGAAGATAACATTAACAGATGAATGGAAAAGAGGAAACTTGACAATACTCCCAAGGCAAGAAACAGACCGTAAAAAGTGACTCCGCGGGATTCTACTCGTGCGTTACTGGGGCCCGCGAGAGAAGCATAGAATTGTACACTGAACCCTATCAAGTATACGGTAAGAGGCGAATAAGGAAGGGTTATGTCTAGGGCAGGCTTCTCCACGTAGAAAACTTCAGCCACACAATCCAAGCAACCATGAACAAGTCTTTAAAAAAGAAACATACATAACTCCAACCAACAAGAAAGAAAGCTGTTCTAGAAAAGATACGACTCGCTGCGGAGAAAGCCAAGCCGCAAGGGCGCTGATTAAATTGTCTTTCCCTGAGGAAAATCTCCAGGACTGGCACCTGGAATGTTACCTCTATGTATGAACTAGGAAAGAATCAGGGAAGATGGCGCATGTGATAGAAGAAATTAAATATAAAATTAGCAGTCTGGGATTGTGCGAAGCAAGTTGGAACAGAACTATGTACACAGCATTCAAGAACTGGTGAAACAGTGCAGTTCACAGACCATACAGAGGAAAATACAATGCATATGCATATACACGCACTCACGCGCGGGCAATTATATACAGGATAAACTAATCACACTTGATAGAGATCACAACAATTAGGTATGCACATTCGTAGAGGAAAGACAAAGATAATGAGATTAAACCAAGTAAATAAGCCGATTTTCTTTATTAAAACCTCACTTCAAAAGGCAGAATCATACAACTATTTGGGAAGCATTGCAAACAAAAATGTGGGGCCGGGGTGGGGTGTAACGGGTAAATAATATTAAAAATAACAATACAACAGGCAAGAGGAGCTTCATAGCACTAAGTAATTTGTAGAAGTCACCGGAAGTTAAACATTAAGAAAAATTTAGAATGTTTAACGCCAATGTTACATCAGTACTACTGTATGTGTCAGAAGCAAGGGGAACAACTAACAGAATTATCAATAAACTACAAACGTTCACTAGTTGGTGCCTGCGCAGAATAATGGGTATAGGTGGACAGACGCTGGCTCTGGATAGTGGGTATAGGTGGACAGACGCTGGCTCTGGATAGTGGGTATAGGTGGACAGACGCTGGCTCTGGATAGTGGGTATAGGTGGACAGACGCTGGCTCTGGATATAGGTGGACAGACGCTGGCTCTGGATAGTGGGTATAGGTGGACAGACGCTGGCTCTGGATAGTGGGTATAGGTGGACAGACGCTGGCTCTGGATAGTGGGCATAGGTGGACAGACGCTGGCTCTGGATAGTGGGTATAGGTGGACAGACGCTGGCTCTGGATAGGATACACTGAGAAAACCTGAGAACAATATAACTAGACACTCTATGGTATGGAACACACAAGATAGGACACACACTGAGAAAACCTGAGAACAATATAACTAGACACTCTCTGGTCTGGAACACACAAGATAGGACACACTGAGAAAACCTGAGAACAATATAACTAGACACTCTCTGGTATGGAACACACAAGATAGGACACACACTGAGAAAACCTGAGAACAATATAACTAGACACTCTCTGGTCTGGAACACACAAGATAGGAGACACTGAGAAAACCTGAGAACAATATAACTAGGCACTCTCTGGTCTGGAACCCACAAGATAGGACACACTGAGAAAACCTGAGAACAATATAACTAGGCACTCTCTGGTCTGGAACACACAAGATAGGACACACTGAGAAAACCTGAGAACAATATAACTAGGCACTCTCTGGTCTGGAACACACAAGATAGGACACACACTGAGAAAACCTGAGAACAATATAACTAGACACTCTCTGGTCTGGATTCCACAAGATAGGACACACTGAGAAAACCTGAGAACAATATAACTAGACACTCTCTGGTCTGGAACCCACAAGATAGGGCACACTGAGAGAACCTGAGAACAATATAACTAGACACTCTCTGGTCTGGATTCCACTAGATAGGACACACTGAGAAAACCTGAGAACAATATAACTACGAGTAGACACTCTCTGGTCTGGAACACACAAGATAGGACACACTGAGAAAACCTGAGAACAATATAACCAGACACTCTCTGGTCTGGAACACACAAGATAGGACACACTGAGAAAACCTTAGAACAATATACCTAGACACTCTGTGGTCTGAATTGCACTAGATAGGGCACACAATGAGAAAACCTTAGAACAATATAACTAGACACTCTCTGGTCTGGATTCCACTAGATAGGGCACACAATGAGAAAACCTTAGAACAATATAACTAGACACTCTCTGGTCTGGATTCCACTATATAGGGCACACAATGAGAAAACCTTAGAACAATATAACTAGACACTCTCTGGTCTGGATTCCACTAGATAGGGCACACAATGAGAAAACCTTAGAACAATATAACTAGACACTCTCTGGTCTGGATTCCACTAGATAGGGCACACAATGAGAAAACCTTAGAACAATATAACTAGACACTCTCTGGTCTGGATTCCACTAGATAGGGCACACAATGAGAAAACCTTAGAACCATATAACTAGACACTCTCTGGTCTGGATTCCACTAGATAGGGCACACAATGAGAAAACCTTAGAACAATATAATTAGACACTCTCTGGTCTGGATTCCACTAGATAGGACACACAATGAGAAAACCTTAGAACAATATAACTAGACACTCTCTGGTCTGGATTCCACTAGATAGGGCACACAATGAGAAAACCTTAGAACAATATAACTAGACACTCTCTGGTCTGGAACCCACAAGGCAACCGAAAAAAAAGCAGAAGACCTAAAACACACGGAGAGGAGAATTACAGATAAAGATGAATAATATTGAAAGGACACGGGGGAGGAGGGCTGCAGGACGTCTGCTTGGAGTCCTTCAAAAAGGAGCAACACTAAAGAGCGAACAGGGCACGGACATTTGGTGATTACAACAACAGACAGGACGGCTTGTTGTGTTTTGGTCGCAGGCGTATGCCACAATGAGGAATAAAGGGTAGAAGTAGAGAGACAGACAGAACACGCTGGAGATCCATGATCGCTTACTATCGATGATTTTGTGTATACGGAAAACGGGTATATCTGTAAGCCAATAATAGATGACACTGCGAACTGACAATACACGCGCCAACGTAATGCCCGTCCACACAAATCTCATTGTGCAGTACAAACAGCAAGCTAGGGGTTATACCAGAGCTGTGTACTTTCTGTCTATTGTAGGATACTGACCAGAAACTGAAAGATATATTTATATTAACACATTTTCTTCTTCTCCCCTTTCTTCCTTTTCTTTATTTGCTCTTGAGATTATTAGTGGGGTAAAGTCCAACAACTACGAACGCCAACCTCGGTGAAGGTCACTTCATGGTTGGTTGCATTTTGTTCGATGTTTTTTTTTTTTTTATATACGGCGTGATACAGTCAATCTCGGATCAGCCAGGTAGAATATACAGGGTTTCTCTATTAGCAATAAAATACACGAACCTCTCAACCTTTTCATACACTTTATACCAGCTAGAGGGTATCTCTTGGTAATAAAATACACGGGCCTTCAAATCTTCTCATACAATTTCTACCAGGTAAATGATAACGGACATCTCTATTAGTGATAAAATACACGAAACTCCTAATTTTCTCATACAATTTCTACTAGATAAATGATAAAGGATATCTCTATTAGTGATAAAATACACGAAACTGCTAATTTTCTCATACAATTTCTACTAGATAAATGATAAAGGATATCTCTATTAGTGATAAAATACACGAAACTCCTAATTTTCTCATACAATTTCTACTAGATAAATTATAAAGGATATCTCTATTAGTGATAAAATACACGAAACTCCTAATTTTCTCACACAATTTCTACTAGATAAATGATAAAGGATATCTCTATTAGTAATTTTTGGGGGCTCGCTCGCTTTGAACTCAAACGTAGTCCATGCTCACTAGTTCTAGTAGGGCTGAACTGACGTTTGAGTGTGGGTTAGCTTTCCTTATTAACAGTGTCCCTCGCCATCAGGCGAACCCAATCCAACTTCAGAGGTACTTGTAACTAACGTCCTCAAGTCAAGGACGGCAGATCAACATTTTAGCCCAACTGAACCCCTTACCTCGGCATCAGCACACCGGATGTTTAAGAACACGCGTTCCTATCCATTCGGCCATGCTGCCCTACTATATTAGTAATAAATTCTACGAAACTCCGAATTTTCTCATACAATTTCCACTGGCTAAATTATTACAGGTATATCTCTCTATTTGTGCCGGCTCCGCGGCGAATGAGTTAGGGACGCCGCTTGTAATCCCGCGTACTGCGTTCGAAACACAGCTGCCGGAGATTTGTTAGCAGACCGTCTTGTGTTGATTTTTTTTGCGAAATAGTATGGGTACCGGTCGTTCAGAAATAAATGGCAAACTACTGAACATAAACTTGCCCAGAGATCACGAACAGCAAATGCTAGGGTTGACTGTGACGTCTTGTTAAGGATATGCAACTAATTTTATCTCTATCAGTAATAACATGCACGAAACTTCCAATATTCTCATATAATTTATACCAGATACATAATACAGGATAACTATTAGTAGTTAAACACATGAAATCGTCTCATACATTTTCTACCAACTAAATTATAAATATTACCTATACGAGTAACAACACATTAACATCACAATATTCCTATACAATTTCTACCAGGTAAAATACAAAGGGTAACTATTAGTAATAAAATATTAACTTCCTAATCTTATCATACACATGGTTTGCACATTCGTGACGAAATAAACCAAATTTCTTGTATTTTACTGACAAACCAAAACATGTATGTTGAATATCATTGATCAACCAAAGCAACTTTGTTGCATATTGGGGATACATTTAGGAGGTGTGTTCAGTGTATTGTGCTGCAAATAAAAATACAGATGTGTGTGTGTGTGTGTGTGTGTGTGTGTGTGTGTGTGTGCGTGCGTGCGCGCGCACACACGCTTTAAAGAATGCAGGCTTACTGTAGTGAAGGCAGCTATATTCCATTCGAATGGTACACTCACTTAGACGGGACATTAGTACTACAGTATATGGTCAGACGGATCTTCTGCTGTGCCTATTATTTGCTGACTCCCGCATTATATGGGAGATAACATCAACACAGAGCTCTCTAGGTGTGCGGTATCAACAATTGTCAACCCCACAGCGCCACAAAGGTGGTTACACAAGTCAATCATGAACAATGGCATAGGTAGGTGGAGCTTATCTTCTTCTTTCTTTTTGTTCGTTCGCTTAAACTCAAGCGTAGTCCTTACACACCATTTAAGGAGAGTAAGGGACTGAATTTTGCTTGTGGGCTTGCTTACAACCAGACACATCTCTTCACAAGCAGGATGTAAATACAGTGACATACCAATGTGGGGCGGGCAGCATGACTTAGACGTTCGCCTCTGACGCATATGCAGTTTGTTACATGAAACCTCAGGATGTTACATCCCCTTTCCGATATTTAGCTAGCAGACTGGACATCTAGTCTTATCAGACCCGGACGGATGAGTAGGTGGTCCCATGCGCACACACAACTTAGCTATGGAATGGTTTGACCTGTTTTTGTTTTAAACATACCAGTCTTTACAGCCGCCGTTGTGGAGAAGGGGTTACGAACGCAATTCACAATCTAGCACCCCGCGTTTAAAACACAGCTGCGGGGATTTGGAAACAGACAGCATTGTGCTGGTGTTCATACAATGGCATCAGTGCCGGCCATTGAGAAAGTAGTGATAGACTACTGAATGTAAACTAACCAAGAAATCACAAATAGCTAACACAAACTGTTGGGGTTGACTGTAACGTGCTGTAAAGGATATGCAACTAACTTTAACTTATCCAATCTTTAAACACGCTAATCTTGTCCCAGTCCCTGGCTAAAGGTCAGTGAACGCAGCTATACATCCTGGCATACCGAGTTCAAAATCACTATCCCCCAAGCCACATACGCATTTTAACGGTAAACTAGTGAGCATAACATTACCTAGAACATCGCAAGCAGCTAAACCATGCTGGGTTTGATTGTGACGCCCTAAATGGCCATGAAACTAACCTTTTTTTTAAACCAATGTTGTCCCTAGGGCACTGGGTTTGAGTCTGCAGACAATGAAATACCTAGAACCTGTGGGGAAAACATTCCCAACCCTAGGCCTGATACCTGCCAGCCCGCAAGTCCTGAGCTGAGTCATGACCGGGCTACAGCCTAATGTGCGTCTCTGTAGGTGCGGAGAACACACCCCACTGGTTGGTTTTGGAAAGGGGAAGGACAGCACTAACTAACACAATTCTTGTAGTAATGATAATTTGATACTAGGTGGGAGAAATGTCATACATCAATATCATCCCAATAGATGCAAGACCTTTTTTAGGAACCAGATGACCCGAAAACCAATGCATCGAACTTCACAACTTAGCCTTCAGATATTCATAACTATCATCATCTTCTTCCACTTTTGCTGTCAAGCGTCTTGGAGAGGAATAGTTGGCGCTCCAGAGCCCGATAGGTGGTATTGTATAGTGTCATTCCATGGTACAATGTCTCTTATATGTGGTCAATCCATTTTCTTCTCGGGCTTGCTCACTTGCTCTGGTAGCAGATCTTATTTGATGTATGATCATCTAGTAGTTGCCGGTGTTGCCTTCTAACGAGATGGCCAAACCATTTGACCTTCCGTCTTTCAATAAATGTGGCACAAGGTGTTGCTTCCACTGTCTGTCTGATAACATCATTTCTTATTCGCTCTCGGATAGTAAAGTTGCAGTTCTCCTCAAGCATCTCATCTCACATGTGTTGATTTTGCATAAGTGTGATCTGAATAATTTCCCAGTTTGACATTGGTAGCGCAGGGTTGGTGTGAATATGCTATTTATCATCTGTCGTTTTGCGAACATGGGTATATTTAGATATTTCAGTATGGGTGATATTTGATATATAAGAGTACTTGCTTTCTGACATTTTATTTCAATTTCTCTGTCTATTCTGCCATCTTATGCGATCATACTTCCAAGACATTTGAATTATTTCATTGGTTTCAGAGATGTGCTACTTATCAGTATACTTAGTGGGCCAGTAGATCTGCTAAATCAGGGTTTCCCAACCTTTTTTGTGCTATGCCCCACCTAAGTCTTTCTAAAATTCTTAAGGCCCCCACCCCCCCCCCCAACATATGCATCATTTTTAATATTGAAAAATTGAAATGTTCACTAAAGAAACTTGAATTGTTTTTAGAAGGGCTCACGGTTCCTAGAGGGGCCAGAGCCGCACCACCCCCCGCCCCCCAGGTCCCGCGTCCCTGTGTGTCGGTTGTGTTGGGTGAATTTGTTTTTAAATTATTTGGCGGCTACCCCAGACAAGCTGGTTCCCCATCCTCCCCCTTTGTTTGTGTGGACCCTTAGTCTCACTGTGAGCTATTTCCCACAGTGGTCCACCAGGCCCACATCTAAGGTGAAGATATGATAGGTTTTTATTTGATCATCCCGGCCCCGACCAGACCAGGCGCGCTACTGGGGGGAGAACAGCAAATGTACCCGATCCTAGCGAAAAGACCGATAGGTTTTAGGAAGAAATCACTAGGAAATTATTGAGCAAACACAGTGAGTAAATTTTCAAAACATATAATGGAGAACTGAAATTCAAGTACAAAATAATTTTAATGAAAGATTTTTCTATATTATTTTAATTATTAGTAATTATTTAAATTTAGTGAGATCCTTGTGCTTGATGCTTGCTGCAAAGAGATCTTATGTCAGGTTCCAATTTAGTTAACTTCAGTCTCAAGTCTCCCCGTTTTGTTATATCCAGCCGATTTCTTCCATTTTCGAATTGCCCCCCTTAACAATCGAATTGCCCTGGTCGCTATAAAACAGGCCTGCTAATCGTCTGCTAATAACGCTCATTTATTGAGGGTGAATCTACTCTTTCATATGAAGTAAAGAGTTCAAAATTTTCTAAAATAGAGTCATAACCAACCAACCATATTAATGCAGGATAAGATACGTTATAAAAATGTCATAATCAAGAAACAAACTGGAAGGAACGAATACACTCACGCACCACAGACAAACAACAACTAAAACAACACGGTTGGTGACTTGCCGGTAGCTTGCAGCAAGACCCGGATGAAGATTCCTCTAATCGCTGGTTCTGAAGCTTTTCGGTGATGAGGGCAAGTCCACTATGAGCCAGCATAATGTGCCTCCAAGACCGTGAGGTAGCGCACAAAACAGTTGTCCTCTCATTCAAGTTGTTTCACTACCAAATGTTAGTGATCGTCTTCGTATCACACATGACTAGCATCCATCTTGCTTGTGATGCCCATCGTTCATAAAATGAGAAAACGTACTCCTGACCATTCATTACAACCTGAGGGGAAACAAAGAATGGCATTAAAATGATTAAATCCATATGGCGTGTATCTCTCTCTCTCTCTCTGTGGGTGGGTGTGTGGGTGGGTGGGTGGGTGCGTGCGTGTGTGCGTGTGTGTTCCGATATGGAAAATGCACAGGGGTATAAAACAATTTAGCAATTTCAACAAATACATAACGTACGAAAAGAATAATATTAAAATATCTCACTATTTTTAGAATGTCATTTTTATTCATATTTTCTACAATATTTTGAAGAATGCTATTAAAATGTTTTCATTTCTTCCTCTTTCGTAATTGCCGTTGAAGTGTATACGTGTAGTGTTGTGGGTATCTTGATTTTTTATATGAAAAAAAAAAGTCCGGATGCAGAAACCTGTTTATGTTTCTAGAACCATCACACACTGTAGGCCTGAAAGCACGGTGGAATAGGTTGTCGATCTTTCTCTTTTAAAGAACGACGAGTGCAGGCTCGAGTCCTCGTATGCCCTCTCTCATGACAGCGTAGCAACCAATAGTGAGTACACCAACGCCCCCCCCCCCCGCTATTGGTTTTGCCTTATGCTTTGCATTGGTGATTCTATCGCTGACGTCATTACAGCCAGAATAGATTTCTTCTTCCTTTGATCTCCCAACGGAGTATTGGTCCTCAACCAATTCACGCCAAGCCCTTTGAAGATGTGGTCATAATTGGTTGGCTTTTGCAACTAAAGTTGCTACAGGATGAGATAACCAGCCTACGCCAACCCTCAAAAGTCGCCCCTTACGACTGTGGCGGGACAGCCCGGCAGCATCACAATTACACAAGTTTTCAAGGAATTACAGAGCCCACAATATTTTTCTAAAATTCTCTAAAAGAATAAACGTTCCCCAGAAGAGGATAAAAACGTAAGAGAAAAATACAGAGTCACTTAGAGCCCGCACTATCATTTTTACTACATTGGTAGATCAAAGCAATGTCTGGTCTCTACATCTAAGAGATTTTCCCTTTGATGTTCTGATCAACCAGACATCGCGGAGCCAGTCAGTTGAGATTGACGTGTTAGTTTAGAATCAAGAGGGTCAGCCAGACCCGTCTGAAATAATACATGGCAGTGCTACTCAGGGGAAAACCCCGTGTGATCCAAAGACGGCAATTTAATGCAGGCCTAACACCTATCTAAAAGTCCAGACTTTGTGGAGCCGGGACGTCTGTAATTGCCACCACAAAGGAGCAATTAGGACCAGATGCTTAACACCTCTCCGCAATACTACGGGGCAAAGTAGAAACCCATGGCTGACACATTCCGGTACCAGCCTATTGGAATGTAATGACGCAACTGCATTGCCGCCAAAGCAGGTTTCATTGTTTCAGGCGTGGGGGGGCATCGGTCAATTTGATTGACAGATGAAACTACCCTTCACAGGAAATGAGGAGGGGTGAAAAGAATTTGGCACTTAATCCATCTAGGTAAATCATCTTACATGGAAAAATAGGCGGAGTTAATGAAAAGGGGAATATTAATTAGCCAACCTGGAAACTAGCCAGGAATTGAATAGAATAAAACTACGAGCAGTGGCCAGCAAGACTTCAGACGCATTCACAATAGTGTACCAGGGAAGCCGGAATTTTAATTTCTGGTGAGAGATTACCCTCTCGTTTTGTTACTTCGATACAATGTCGTATGACAGGATTTCCTAGCTATAACCCAGGTAATACCATTACTCTGATTAGTTTGTCTGCTAGTCTGAAGGCTTGTGTAGTTTCTTGTTCTGCATATTCTCCAAAACTTTACACTTGTGGATTTTCTTTGTACTTAATGTTCCAGTTTCTAGATTTACTATTACACTGTGAACTTTATCTTCTTCTTTCATTCACCACTTGGTTGTCTGATTTGTTGTATGCGATAATTTGGAGAAATCCATTATCCAAGCTACATGAGTGTGTGGCTTATGCATGTACAGGAGATACATTTAGATTCATCCTGTATGATGTTAAACATTGGGGAGACTGACTACTTAGGAGAAATTCCTGAGAGCTACCAGTCTCTTGATAGCGTCCAATTAACATTGATTATTTGGACCAACACTTTGAGTGCCTACCAAGATTATGGTGAAACCACTTGGTTTGAGGAATGGCACCAGTTCACCTTGTCTGCATGATGTCTGCATGAGGACAGACATGACTTAGGACATTCAATATCCCAGACAGATTCAGGGAAGGCATTTAATGTTCGACAGGACTGTGCGACCAGCCCTTCCGACAAGACAGTATGAATGAATCAGAAAGGGAGAGTGTAAGTGAGGTGAACTTATATGGGAAACACTCCATTACACAAATGTATATGAATATGTAGGTTTTGAGCTATAGATGTTCTAAATAGTTTTATTAATATATGCATATATAAATATTTATTTATTTAGAACTGATATATGTTTATGTAACATGCTATCATATATATCATCATACCATCATATATTATGACTTGAATGTATGTTTATATTAATGTATAGACATATGTGTTTTGAGATGTGTAGACGTAGATACTACCCATCTCCGTTCGTTTCATTCCAGATCTCTTAGGAGCAATGGACAGTCAACAACCCATATCCGGAAGTGACTTAGCCTTGTGAAGGGACCACTTTGGACTCCTTCAATCTGACAGTGAACTGCGTCTCACTGGGGGAAGCATGACCTAGGTGCTTCTGAGCTTTTCAGCCAGATGAGTTACGTATACCATAATATAATCATCATCATCATATGATCATCAATACTAGAAATAATAAACACAGTTGTTGTATTTTAAAACTCAATTTGTCCGTATAATTCTAAATGTTTATAAATGTTTGTGTAGCGTAATCAAGTACACACATTTTGTATCATTTAGTGGGGGTTCGCACATATTGTCCAGAAGTGGGAATCTATGTCCGGGAGGTATCTTGCCTATGCAGTCATAAGTAACCAGATTACGTTGCATGTCTTAACTCCTCCTTTCTCACTTCTGGTGATACCAAGTACAGCCAAAACTATATAGATATATTCTATCTTCAACGAGCCACTTCTTGGCTGTTTTCTTGAGTATCAGGGACAGTGTCTTAATCAGCATAAAAGACATTTGTTCCACGTTTTCTCTCTGGGATCTGGGTGGTAATTAGTCCCTTCTGACAGAATTAGGGGATCTTAAACTGCATCCAGAACTAAACACCAGTAGAAGAAAATGATGTTGGCTGAGTGGTTGCCCCTCTGGGATCTAACCCCAGCCAGTTGGTGACATATTGGGACGGCTCGTCCGCTATAGAATCCGGGAGTAAACCCTAGAACATATTAGTCTGCTCGCCCGCTATAGAATCCGGGAGTAAACCCTAGAACACTTTGGTTCGCTCGCAAGGAACGAACCTATTTCAAATCTGTTAGTCTGGTATTATTCTGGTCTTGCCTATGGATAGAACCTAGGTCATTCTCACTTACATTCTTAGCAGCATTAGTTAGTTATAATTTATTTCTAATGTAATAGCTTGCTTGATTTTAGGCAAGATTTTGACACATCAGGACTTCTCATCCATGATAGAATCAGAGAATAAATTCTAGACTATTGATTTTCATAAACCATTCTTTCATTCTTCACCCATTACATTTGCTAAGTATTAACTTAGGAATTTGTTTCTAGGGAAGTCTGTAGAATTTAAATAACTTGTTAAAAAGTTAATAATGGATAATATCATATGAGTTAATTTACATCATTCACCACTGTAGAATTAATAATCACATTAATTAGTGATATTAATTAGTTTATTGATGATTTACGTGATGATTTTTTGATTACATGCTTTATCATTTGATTTAATCATGAATAATTTGATAATGCTTAGTTAATTCAGTGTATGACGGACTGCTTTGCATCAACTTTCTCACTCTAATTCACTACTATCATTCTCATAGCAGTGTCTGTTCCTCTTGTCACTATCCTGCTCTAGCATAAATCTAACTAGCTCTGTGTAGGGTAATAATATAATTACTTGCCTGAGTTAAGCTGAGAAGAGATCATGGATGCACGCACAGATTTCTTAGAGTCCGCTAGAGGATGGGGCATAAGGCTCGGCTTAGTAGGAGAGAAGCTAGAACTATTTATTAGAGAAGAAATGGATTGGTGGGACAAAGAAGATGAGCAGATGATGAAAAGAGTTGCAGAATTAGAAGCAGATATGCGTCACAAAGCTGAAGAAGATGAGATTAAGAAGAAGCAAATTGAAATACTGAACATGGAGGAATATAACAGCTCGACTGAGGAAAAGCCAATCACTCAAGCCGAAACTCTGATAGAAAGCAGGGAAGCTGACCGTCACAAAGAAGAGGCATGCATTCCTTCGCAAATCCCCATGGCTCAGAAAAACAAAAACTGGCGCACAGAAAGGCAGATGCTTCCCTCGCCTATTCCTAAAAATATTAAAAATAAACGGAATAGGAATAAATGTACCAAGCGTTCGGTAAACAGTCACAAACGTGATAAATGTTTACACCGCAATGAAAGCGGATTAGCTGGCTTGGCAACCCAGCAATCTCAGGAGCTTCCTAAGACTTCCCAAAGGAGAAAAATCCAGGAGGAGGAGGACCTGAGGAAAACTATTAAAGAGATTGAAGGCGAGACCTTACCCGACTCTTTTATTCCCTTCAGTTCAGAGAAACTAGGAGGGGAAATGAATTCAACTGAGACCGGAATTGATGTAAAACAGGATTCCAGTGTTTCTTTCTGTGGGGCCACACAAGATGAAATAATTATCAGTTTGAATTACTTATCTCAGGTGGGAGATGGCATTGAAAATGACACCTCACAACATTCACTTCTATTGGATTTGGCACAAGAAAACCAGACCAGGGAGAGAATACCTCAATTGGACTTGGCACAAGAGAGCCCAGCCATGGAGGACAAACAAGACACGGAGGAGAATTCTTACGATGTCAGTATCTTGGAGTCTTTCGAAAAGGAAACTCAAGATACACAAAGCATTCATGTAGGTTATACCACGGACTCTGATTCAGGGACGATAAACATGTCTGTTAACAACAAAGAAGAGAATACTTCTTTGGACAGGATGAAGGTAATACCTATCATCAACACAGCTGAAGCTAACAGGGGATCACAAATGATGGACTCTGCAGCGGAACAAAACCGGAGCGGTTGGTATACTCAACACTCAGGACATTGTTTACCTTTCACTTCAACCAATGTTGGATGGGGAGAACAGCTGTTTATGTATACTTCTACAAGGAGTGATACAAATTCACAGTTCTTGGGGAACAACATGATTTCTCAAAGCTGGACAACTTCTACTAGCCTTATACTTTCAAACACAGATTCAAAATGGAACTCTGTTGAAGAGGAACGCACCTGGATAAAGAATTATCGAGGGAAGAAAACTCTTAAATCAGGAGGGAGTAAACGGACACCCTACCAAGAACGAGGCAAGTACGAGTGTAAGGCACATCATAAAATTATGATGTTCAGCAAATTTCCTGCCAAAAGGAGATTAAAGGATTTTATTATGATCTTTGGCCGATGGAGGAAAAGAAAATGGAGCAACATTACTGCGACCAATTCTTTTAAGAAAACACTGATGGCACTTCCTCTGCTTATAGGACAAGGGCCAGAAATTGAGTGGACAATAGCAATCTCTCTGCGGCGCAGGAGAATCTTGTTATACATTTTGCAATTTCCCGGCTGGGAAAAAGTAAAACCTCCAGAGGACAGGACATTACCGAGCAATAGCCCGGAAATCCGACACAACACCAGGAGCAAAGATTTGCAAGATTTATCCTGGGAGAATGGACATGGGATATTTCTTTTGACTCATAGAACATCCCACTGCCACAAAGAATATTGGGAACCCAGACTGGGAGGCAGTTGGAGAACGGAGAGAACTTAGATACATTCTTGAATGCTGCCGAGGCTCTGTTATAGGCTTCATTAATGAACCTACTTAAATTGGAGAGCTATGTGGCGGGACAGCCCGGCAGCATCACAATTACACAAGTTTTCAAGGAATTACAGAGCCCACAATATTTTTCTAAAATTCTCTAAAAGAATAAACGTTCCCCAGAAGAGGATAAAAACGTAAGAGAAAAATACAGAGTCACTTAGAGCCCGCACTATCATTTTTACTACATTGGTAGATCAAAGCAATGTCTGGTCTCTACATCTAAGAGATTTTCCCTTTGATGTTCTGATCAACCAGACATCGCGGAGCCAGTCAGTTGAGATTGACGTGTTAGTTTAGAATCAAGAGGGTCAGCCAGACCCGTCTGAAATAATACATGGCAGTGCTACTCAGGGGAAAACCCCGTGTGATCCAAAGACGGCAATTTAATGCAGGCCTAACACCTATCTAAAAGTCCAGACTTTGTGGAGCCGGGACGTCTGTAATTGCCACCACAAAGGAGCAATTAGGACCAGATGCTTAACACCTCTCCGCAATACTACGGGGCAAAGTAGAAACCCATGGCTGACACATTCCGGTACCAGCCTATTGGAATGTAATGACGCAACTGCATTGCCGCCAAAGCAGGTTTCGTTGTTTCAGGCGTGGGGGGCATCGGTCAATTTGATTGACAGATGAAACTACCCTTCACAGGAAATGAGGAGGGGTGAAAAGAATTTGGCACTTAATCCATCTAGGTAAATCATCTTACATGGAAAAATAGGCGGAGTTAATGAAAAGGGGAATATTAATTAGCCAACCTGGAAACTAGCCAGGAATTGAATAGAATAAAACTACGAGCAGTGGCCAGCAAGACTTCAGACGCATTCACAATAGTGTACCAGGGAAGCCGGAATTTTAATTTCTGGTGAGAGATTACCCTCTCGTTTTGTTACTTCGATACAATGTCGTATGACAGGATTTCCTAGCTATAACCCAGGTAATACCATTACTCTGATTAGTTTGTCTGCTAGTCTGAAGGCTTGTGTAGTTTCTTGTTCTGCATATTCTCCAAAACTTTACACTTGTGGATTTTCTTTGTACTTAATGTTCCAGTTTCTAGATTTACTATTACACTGTGAACTTTATCTTCTTCTTTCATTCACCACTTGGTTGTCTGATTTGTTGTATGCGATAATTTGGAGAAATCCATTATCCAAGCTACATGAGTGTGTGGCTTATGCATGTACAGGAGATACATTTAGATTCATCCTGTATGATGTTAAACATTGGGGAGACTGACTACTTAGGAGAAATTCCTGAGAGCTACCAGTCTCTTGATAGCGTCCAATAACATTGATTATTTGGACCAACACTTTGAGTGCCTACCAAGATTATGGTGAAACCACTTGGTTTGAGGAATGGCACCAGTTCACCTTGTCTGCATGATGTCTGCATGAGGACAGACATGACTTAGGACATTCAATATCCCAGACAGATTCAGGGAAGGCATTTAATGTTCGACAGGACTGTGCGACCAGCCCTTCCGACAAGACAGTATGAATGAATCAGAAAGGGAGAGTGTAAGTGAGGTGAACTTATATGGGAAACACTCCATTACACAAATGTATATGAATATGTAGGTTTTGAGCTATAGATGTTCTAAATAGTTTTATTAATATATGCATATATAAATATTTATTTATTTAGAACTGATATATGTTTATGTAACATGCTATCATATATATCATCATACCATCATATATTATGACTTGAATGTATGTTTATATTAATGTATAGACATATGTGTTTTGAGATGTGTAGACGTAGATACTACCCATCTCCGTTCGTTTCATTCCAGATCTCTTAGGAGCAATGGACAGTCAACAACCCATATCCGGAAGTGACTTAGCCTTGTGAAGGGACCACTTTGGACTCCTTCAATCTGACAGTGAACTGCGTCTCACTGGGGGAAGCATGACCTAGGTGCTTCTGAGCTTTTCAGCCAGATGAGTTACGTATACCATAATATAATCATCATCATCATATGATCATCAATACTAGAAATAATAAACACAGTTGTTGTATTTTAAAACTCAATTTGTCCGTATAATTCTAAATGTTTATAAATGTTTGTGTAGCGTAATCAAGTACACACATTTTGTATCATTTAGTGGGGGTTCGCACATATTGTCCAGAAGTGGGAATCTATGTCCGGGAGGTATCTTGCCTATGCAGTCATAAGTAACCAGATTACGTTGCATGTCTTAACTCCTCCTTTCTCACTTCTGGTGATACCAAGTACAGCCAAAACTATATAGATATATTCTATCTTCAACGAGCCACTTCTTGGCTGTATCAGGGACAGTGTCTTAATCAGCATAAAAGACATTTGTTCCACGTTTTCTCTCTGGGATCTGGGTGGTAATTAGTCCCTTCTGACAGAATTAGGGGATCTTAAACTGCATCCAGAACTAAACACCAGTAGAAGAAAATGATGTTGGCTGAGTGGTTGCCCCTCTGGGATCTAACCCCAGCCAGTTGGTGACAACGACATGCATGCCAGTTTGCAGCGTTACTATTCTTTGCTTCTCTTATCAGCCCCGGTAACACAGAGGCGAACCAAGAAGTATGTGTGACGTTAATTTATTCACATATATTACTACTCCTTTCCTCTTTGTCCCCCCCCCCCCTTTCCACCCCCACTAGAATACATATAACTCCTTTCACCATTTTGTGTATTAAAATGTTCGTTTCGTGTGCACTCCCCCATGCTAAAAAGATTTAAAATATTTATGTTTTCAGCTTTACCTCACTGATATATATGTTGTTTCTCCTTATACACTGTTTTCACATTCCATGTTCCTATTGATTGTTTTCTTTTAAATTTGGCAAAACAGTCCCGAACGTCATCAGATTTTCTAGTATCCTTACTTGTGACACATTCTTTCCGTGATATTATCCTGGCCTGGTTGTCTAGCCCAAAAATCTTTTTTCTCCCATTTCTTTTCTCCATAATTTATTTGACTGCTATAGTGTTTCTAAAGCAAATATGTTGATGGCTTGGACACGTGGCATGGTCATAGATCTGATCCATGACTCTGGTAATCATGTAAGATGCTTAACGGCATATCATATGATGATGATGATGGGTTTTTCTAGACAACTGTGAAGGAGGTAGTCTGCTACTGCCTTTCTTCTTGTCAGAGACCTTACTTGTCAGTAACCGTAGCCTTTGTCTCTATAAAGAGATCCTCTGCCTACCGTGCCGAACTTGGGATCATAACCAACAACTACCTATTGACAGATTGCTAATCAAACGTATAATCCGTCACATGCTTCCATGGCTTCGTGTTAAACTGGGTGGGAGCTAAACGGGCACTCCATTTTTCCCAAAGACGTCCCGAGGCAAATAACGTGTAGCACAAAGAAGAATCCGATTGTTGCTTCCATCTAGACCCGATTAAGTATTTTTGTTAAGATTACTGAAACGAGTACATGCTTCAGTAATCGTCATTACAGGTATGTCAGAAGGGATATGTCTGGTGCAATTGTATTCACACAATTATGGCAATAAAAACAAGTCGCAATGATAACTTAGAAATATAATAATGAGAATATCGTGCACTGAGTAGGAGAAACAACGCCAAGCTACTACAGATAGCTGCAGATGCAATCAGTGTAGTATGTAACAGCTGTCTGTTTGGTGCAAACAGCGTAATGTGAACAAGTTGTCTGTATAGTGCAGTGCAAACAGTATCATATGAAACCGTTGAATGTATAATCAGGTGCAAACAGTATCATATGAAACAGTTGTCTGTTTAGTACAGTGCAAACAGTATCATATGAAACCGCTGTCTGTATAGTGCAGTGCAAACAGTATCATATGAAACCGCTGACTGTATAGTCAGGTGCAAACAGTATCATATGAAACCGCTGACTGTATAGTGCAGTGCAAACAGTATCATATGAAACCGCTGACTGTATAGTGCAGTGCAAACAGTATCATATGAAACCGCTGACTGTATAGTGCAGTACAAACAGTATCATATGAAACCGCTGACTGTATAGCGCAGTGCAAACAGTGTCATATGAAACCGCTGACTGTATAGCGCAGTGCAAACAGTGTCATATGAAACCGCTGACTGTATAGTGCAGTACAAACAGTATCATATGAAACCGCTGACTGTATAGTGCAGTGCAAACAGTGTCATATGAAACCGCTGACTGTATAGTGCAGTACAAACAGTATCATATGAAACCACTGACTGTATAGCGCAGTGCAAACAGTGTCATATGAAACCGCTGACTGTATAGTGCAGTACAAACAGTATCATATGAAACCGCTGACTGTTTAGTCAGGTGCAAACAGTATCATATGAAACAGTTGTCTGTTTAGTGCAGTGCAAACAGTATCATATGAAACCGCTGTCTGTATAGTGCAGTGCAAACAGTATCATATGAACCCGCTGTCTGTATAGCGCAGTGCAAACAGTATCATATGAACCCGCTGACTGTATATCGCAGTGCAAACAGTGTTATATGAAACCGCTGACTGTATAGTGCAGTACAAACAGTATCATATGAAACCGCTTACCTCTAAAGTCGGAGTGGGTTCGCCTGAAGACGAGGGACACCGGTAAAAGGGAAAGCTAACCCACACGCAAAATTCAGTCACTACGACTAGTACGAGTCAAAAAGTAAGTCACACAGGTCTGTAGGATGACAGGTAAATGTAGTTGGTGTTTTCTACAGGTGTCATTAGGTGACAGGAACATTGAACTTTATATTCCCGTTCGTCAGGTGGCACTACGTGTCTCATGCGTATGCGCAGCGCATAAACAAAATGGCGACTGTACTTACGGAGTGTACAACCAAAGAGCAGCGTGCTTTTGTGCTTTTTTGGGGGGGGGGGGCGCAAAAGGATTGCATGCAAAGGACATTCAGAAAGACATGTTTCCTGTTTATGCTGACAAATGTTTGTCCCGTAAAGCGGTGCATAGCTGAGTAGAAAAATTTTCTCAAGGACGCTCTAATATTGTTGATGAAATCCGATCTGGTCGTCCTGTTTAGATTGCAACAGAGGTGGCAGACGAGTAAAGATAGACTCTAACATCTGCAAAAGCGTGCGCTCGTGGTTCAAAATACAACATAATGCATGATCGATTGAAATTTAAGAAAGTGTGCTCAGGGTGGGTACCCAGACAATTGAAGGAGGAGCACACAATGAACCGATTAAGCCTGTCCTTGCATCATCTCTGCCGATACGAAGATGAAGGAGAAGACACGCTGAACAGGATTGTTACTGGGGACGAATCATGGGTGCATCACTACCAGCCCGAATCAAACCGTGCTTCAATGTAATGGAAAGATCCTTCTTCACCTTGTCCAAAAATTCAAGGTTACGCCATCAGCAGGGAAGGTTATGCTTACAGTGTTCTGGGATTGTCAAGGCGTGCTTTTAACCAATTTCAATAAGAAAGGTGACAATGTGAATTATCAATCGTACTGTGAAGTTCTATCGATGCTTCATGATGCAATTCGAAGAAAACGTCCAGGACTGCTGACTAGAGGAGTGTTGCTTCTTCATGACAATGCCAGACCATATACGGCTCGATAAACTCAGGAGAAAATTAACCAACTAAGATGGGAAGTTCTGGAACATTCACCTTACAGCCCCGACTTAGCCCCTAGCGATTTCCACCTTTTTGGTCCACTGAAAACCCACCTAGGCAGGAGACATTTCGCGAATGACGCCGAAGTTGAATGTGATGTGAAAACGTGGTTTAGAAAACAGAGTACACAGTTCTATGCAGCCAATTTGGGAGGACTGATAAAACGATGGGATACGTGCATCAATGTTGGTGGTAATTATGTTGAGAAATAAATGGACACGGCATGTACAAAAATAAACTGGTTTCAAGTTGTTATCATATTTAGTTATTTTTCTACAGCCATTTGTGACTTACTATTTGACTTCCCCTCGTACTATAAATAGCATGTAAGGACTACGCTTGAGTATAAAGCGAGCGAACGAAAAAGAAAGTAAAGAAAAATATGAAACCGCTGACTGTATAGTGCAGTGCGAGCAATATCACATGAAACAGTGGTGTGTATAGCACAAACAGTATAATGTGAAACAGCTGTCTGTACAAGGCAGAGCATACGTCATCTACGAGGGGGATTCAAATGAAAACTTTAAAAGTGTAATAGACATTACAATACCCATGCCACATTGTCTTGTAACCTGTCAATGTTGTTGTTAAGGATGTCAAGAGTGTTTAGCACGTGGCATCATGGTGCAGACGAACACGGTGGCGTCATAAGGACAGTTTAAAGATGGTCGCCCCACTTTTGACATACACCAAATAGGAGCAGCGTTCTGTTATGTTTTTTATTGTTTTTTTTTAAATTACTGAAGGGGTGAAACCTATACAAATTCATCGATGAATGATGGTCCAGTATGGCGATGCAGGCCTATCAGTCCAGAAAGTGTATTAACGGAGTAGGAAGTTTCAAAGCGGCGTGGCTTCTGTGAAAGACTGTTCACGACCGGCACACCGAGTTGTGACCTCAGAGTGGTTACACGCGACCAACAGAATTTTTTTTTTCTACAGGAATCCAAGCACTTTATCAGCGCTCTAGGACTTGCACTGAACGCAATGGTGGCTTACATCGAAAAATGATACATTTGTTCTTTACTTTTTCAAAATACTCTCTCTCTCTCTCTCTCTCTCTCTCTCTCTCTCTCTCTCTCTCTCTCACACACACACACACACACACACACACACACACACACACACACATTTAAGATTTTCATTGGAAGCCCCCTCGTAAAACAGTAGTCTGTGGCGTTTAAAAAGTTTAATACGAGGCAATTTCTGTGAATTAGACAATGTGAAAAAGTACCGTAGCTGTGGTGATCTCTTGCGAAAGGACCCATATGTTTGAACAACCCTAAAGTCAGAATACAAAGTGCTCCATTTGTAACGAGATGTTCCTCACTGGAACTGATATTCTAACAGCTGAAATGTCGAATCTACACGCATATTTACTACACACACAAAACAACAAACAAACAAGAGCACTCTAATGGTCTTCACCTCCAAATAATTTATAATTTGTGTAGTCTATAATGCAAATTAACGCCAAGAAATTCCAACAGAAAGCAAGTCCAGGACAGTGGTATGCTTCGTGGGCAGTTCGTACCTACAAGTACATTGTGTTTGTTATTTCATTACATTGTGATGAGTATTTTTTTTAAAACTAAACTAAAACCAAGTTACTTGTAAACAGTATCGTATATTACAGTGGTTCTCAACCTTGTTAGGCCCGTGCCCCCCTTCATCATATTTTCAGAACGTCATTCCCCCTTTTCGTATTTCCTACCTAAAAATTTGGCCCGTGCCCTCCTTCACCATATTTTCAGAACGTCATCCCCCCCCCCCCTTTCGTATTTCCTACCTAAAAATTTGCCCGTGCCCCCCTTCAACATATTTTCAGAACGTCATTCCCCCCTTTCGTATTTCCTACCTAAAAATCCCGCCCCTACACAGTATAAGTAATAATGGAAGCTAAATTTAATAGCACATACTAAAAACAAGTCTAGACGGCCACATAAAACATGATTTGTGGGTCTACTTACTTTATAAATTGAATTTTAGAAGGGTGAGACGTTCAGAACCGTACATTATGAAGGGAAAAATAATATCAAGTAATCGGTTCCTGTATTAAAACGATCTTGAAATAATCTTAATTCCCCCCCCCCCCCGGAAACCCTAAAATTCCCCCGGGGGGGGGGGGGGGGAATTCCCCACTGGTTGAGAACCACTGGTCTATTACGACTTAAGCACATTTCTTCTTCTGTTTGTTATTTTTCTTCGTTCCTTTTTGGAGGAGAATTCGTCACACTTAGTTGTACACATCAAAGGTCAGCGTGTCCACTTCAGGAAAGGTGTAGTAAGACTTGTATATATTTTATGTAAGACTGGTTTCCTCTAGACAAATTCTATTCAAGGTAACGGGATTCTGTGAGTAGGTTTTCTTTCCTACTGTTTCCACTATACGGCCTACTGTTTGCACAATACGGCCTACTGTTAGCACCTTACGGCCTACTGTTAGCACTTTACGGCCTACTCTTTGCGATTTCCAACTGCCTTGGGATTTTTGACATGCACACATTGCACACGGGACCTCCTGCCATGCCACCTCAAACTATGCGAACAAGGCTAGACAAATGAGACCTTTTCTGTAAGAGTATAAATATACTCAGATAAGTCATTAACAAGTATCCTCTGTTAGTTTCGACTGGATCTAGTAAACATCGTAAGGATCTCTTAACTATCGTTCTGTTTTTCTTCATATGGATGCTTTTATTTCTCTGACACGCCATTCGAATCTGTTCCTTTCACTACAAAAGTGGAACGCCCGTGTGTTACCGGGCCATTGTGGGGGAAGCAAAGAATAGCAACGCTGTAGAGAGGAGACTAATGTGGGTCGACGTGAGGCTGACTGACTATTTATCCCGTAGAAAGCTTTTGTTGCAAAACCAAACCAATCATGAACAAGTCTACGAAAGGACTGACCTGAGTTAGCTGAGGACTTACGCTCCATTGGCAGATGAAAGACATAAAAAGAAGAATAAAACTGGAGAAACATATGTTGTGAGCTGTGTTCCCTCGTTATAAGTAATAAATATGAATGTAGTTCCCCAGCTGCCTCTAACTACAATGATGGTGAATCAAAATCTTATTAGCGCTCCAATCTCTTGGAAGATTTGTGCACAACTCACCGCGCGGGGACATTTGTGCGAAACCTCTCTAATTTCTCGGTGACGTCTGCAGAAATCTTTTTTAAGAATATCAAATTAATCCGGTTGATTAGATCCACGTGTGTTGTCCGTTAATGACGACACTTAACCCACAAATAGTAACAGAACAGAATTACCCGAGAACCACATCTAATGATCATCGAATAAATGCAGCCATAGTTAGAATAGAAAATTGCCTAAATGTTTAACTGGCGCGTCAGCGTTGTTGACAGAGAACTACGTTGATAATGGCGTGAGGGCGGTCAAACGAAGGTTCGATCCTGCGTTAGTCCCCTCGCTAAGTGAGGGACAGACTGGCCACAGACTCCTCTGTGCTTGCAGGCCTACAAAAGGGGATGGCCCTATCACATCACAGCACCATAGTAGGTCCCTGCTCCAAGACATGCTTTTGTAAATGCGTATCCATGAGAATCTTGTTGAATGGCAACAAATGTAGCTTGCCAGATCACAAGCAAGTGAATGCAAAGGCCAACATGTTAATTAACGGTTAAAGTATATAACCGCGTGTGTGTTACGGATCGATAAGGGAAGCAAAGAATAGTCACACTGTAACCTATTATCATGTCTTCATTGGCGACCAATGAGGATTGGGTGTGAGACTGGTTACCTTATCGCACAGTAAGCGTTGCTGCAAAATCTAACCAATCAAGACCCAGTCTACAAATGGCTTGGCGTGAGTTGTTTGAGGGCCTAGGCTCCTCTCCACTGGGAGAAGAAAGGGAAAAGAGATAAGACAGATTATAATACAACCTTCTCGATGTCTAACTTCACCACTATGCACAGGCAAGCAACAGACAAACCCTGCAGTCATGTGTGAGGCAACCAGGACTGCAAGAGCTGTAAAGAAAAGGCAGGACAGAAAAACCACTGCAGGAAATCCTCCTCCAGAAACGTCAAGCATTCTTTGTCCACATTGTCAAAGAACATTTCGAGCCAAAATAGGCCTTATCAGCCATCTTAGAACCCACGGCTTTATACTTTCATCCCCACTGGATGAAATGAATGGTCATCATCATTCTTGATGGACAAACAACAACAATCGAAGGAGTGTTAGTTGCCAAGTCAACACACACAAACTGTGAGCATTAAGATGTGTGGTTTCCAGCTTCCTTCCTCGCCTTGTCCTACTTGTAAGACATTTCTTCGGACATGGGTTGGAGTCTATGACCCTTGACGTAGCTCAAACCTCCGGAGGAAACATTACCAACTTTGGGTTAATCCCCGCCAGTCGGCATGTGACGTGATGAATTATTCAAACAACATAAAACAAAATGGCATCATGTGTACATTTGATAAATAAAAATACTTTTGTGTTCATTTATTCTAATTTAGTTTTAGTAAAGTTACAAATGTGTCAGATCATTTTGCCCCCCCCCCCCCCCTGTATTATGTCATTCCCCAAGATGTCAGGTTACAGTACCGGTCTTGCACACCACGCTGGTTTCTTAGCTTAGAGACGGGACGGAGAACCTCGAAAGACAACCCCCGCTGATATAGTACTTTGGTGGTGGGTCGGGAGAAATCTCTAAACCAACCGGGTTTCCAAAGATGAGAGCCCTCTCAGAGAGCTGGCGACCTGAGCGCCAATTCATCGGACTTAAGAGTTGAAACTAAGTCTTCCAACAAATCAATCACTAAGTCTCCCAGAGTTTATTACAAACAAATCAATCACTAAGACTTCAAGAATTCAGACTTCAAGAAGTTTTACAACCAATAAATCAATCACTAAGATTTCAAGAAGTTTCACAACCAACAAATCAATTACTAAGTCTTTCAGAGGTATCACAACCAACAAATCAATCACTAAAACTTCAAGAAGTTTCACAACTAACAAATCAATGTACCAAGTCTTCTAGAGGTATCACAACCAACAAATCAATTACTAAGTCTTTCAGAGGTATTACAACCAACAAATCAATCTGCAGAACATCGAACATCTACTGGATGTTTAGAACAAGAATCGATATGGAAAAGGTAGCCTTTTTGCAGGATGGAAAACATACTCACCAATAAATACATGCCAAGTGCGGTAAGAAAAGGACGGGCTTTAAGTTTTATACAGAACCTATACTGTGGTGTATATGCGAAACAGACAATTGACAGGCAAACTGAGAAACATCTAATGGCTATGGAAATGTGGTTTGTGAGGAAAATGCAAACAACACCATGACCGTACATAAAAACAAATGAGGCAGTCCTAAACACCAAAAAAAAAAAAAATTCAAATAGTAAATTGATTACGGAAAGTCACAATTTTTTGAGCACGTTATGAATAGAAATAAACTTGAAAACTTTGTGACAACTGGCAAAACTAATGACAACAGAGCAAAGGGGGGGGGGGAGAGAGAGAGAGAGAGAGAGAGAGAGAGAGAGAGAGAGAGAGAGAGGGGGGGGGGGTTAATGTCTGGATGGCTTGGCCGCAGAGCGTGACTGGGACAAGAACACAAACCTGATCCATAACTAGTGATCGTGCGAGATGGCGAACCATGACTAAAAGCGTTTATCGACATGGCACATGATGATGGTGACTGCAGGAGAGTGAATCAAAGATGTGAGATTGACCACCAACTGGGAATTTAACTACCAATGGAAAATAACAGCCTGAAGAACTTACAGACGAATTGTGATGTCTACAGATAGCATTCGTGTTGGTAGTCAAGAATGTATGAAGAAAAGTACAAACCCCAGATCACTGTTGTATCCGTGCATCACAACCTCAGTTTATATACTGCGGTAAAAGCTGTCATTCATTCAGTAGCATGTCCTTTGCAGAACCTCGCTCCCATAACCTTCCGGAAAACCTCTCGGTCATAAGCAAGATGTCCCGCGTCCGATACACCCATCTGGAGATCATTCGCCACATCCTGCACCCATCTTCTCTTTGGCTTTCCTCTTCCTCTCTTCCCAGGCATATACCCCTCCATTATTGTTCTCTCCAAACTTTCGTGGCGTTTCAAGTGACCAAAATATTTCAATTTTCTTTGTTTTATCGTCTTTAATAGCCAACCTTCTTCAATATTCAGTATGGATGCATTTGTTCTTTTCTTTTCCCAAGATATTCTTAGAACTCGTCTATAACATTTATATTCAAATGCATTTATGCGCTGTTCAGCTACAGCTTGTTTAGTAAGTATCCAGGTCTCACAGGTGTATGTTGCAATGGGAAAGATGCATGCTCTTAAAAATCTAATTAAAAGCTGTCAATTGGGTTAAAATAAAGTGTGTTGTATGTCCTTTACAGTTTATATACTGCGGTAAAAGCTGTCAATTGTGTTAAAATAAAGTGTGTTGTATGTCCTTTACAGTTTATATACTGCGGTAAAAGCTGTCAATTGGGTTAAAATAAAGTGTGTTGTGCGTCCTTTACAGTTTATATACTGCGGTAAAAGCTGTCAATTGGGTTAAAATAAAGTGTGTTGTGCGTCCTTTACAGTTTATATACTGCGGTAAAAGCTGTCAATTGGGTTAAAATAAAGTGTGTTGTATGTCCTTTACAGGAGGTCGCAATCAATCCACTGTTTTTGGCTGTTTGTGAATTGCTAGACAATTGTGTACATTCAGTAGTTCGCATTTGCTTTATAACGGCCGACGCCCATACCATCCAAGCCAACGCAAGGCGGTCTGCTTCCAAATCGCCTGCAGCAGATTTCGAACCCTCGACTCGCTATGCCGGGGAATTGTGAAACTCTTGCATGCACCTAAGCCACAGCGCCACGTATATTTGACAGCTACGAAGTGTTCAGCTCGTGTATGTGCATCTGTTCCAACGAACAAGAGGTGTATTCAATTCGCACAAGTTACATTCAACCAGGAGAGTGTACAGACAGTCAACACTCTACTTTTAGGTTTCCATTCCTCCTCTACAATTCGAATTAGAACCGTTCTCGCTATGGAATGTTCCCCAAACTCAGGTACACACATGCAGCTGCAGCGGGTGCAGTGAACGGCGCCCGAATCCAATCTCCCGGCCACAGAAAACAGTGCGGTTAACTACGGAGTTATTTCTGTAGTTATTAGGCACGCTTTGTTACGCCTAGATTTATGTTTGGCCTACGAGCCTAAGCTTGCGATATAAACACCAGGATCAGAATAAAGTACATCACTACGTTTTGTTTTTAAAACATTGCCTAGGGTGGTATCTGACATTTGAGCAGAAACCAATTTCCCTATATGACATTTTGATTTCCTTAATACAGCTTACACGTTGCACGAAAGACCCGCTTTCGCTCCGCTGTATTTGATGCTGTATTTTATACACGGCATTTAAAGCTCTACAGACTTCGATTTGCTCTATTGATTTCAGCTCTGTGCACGCTTGCTATATTCTGTCAAGCCGAGACAACGTCGGTTCCGAGCTTCGCAAACACACTCCGACATCGAAGCGACGGTAACATCTCGGAGAATGAACGCCCCGTGCTGCCGGCGTTACAGTGTGAGCGGGAGGAGGGAGGGAGTAAAGAGGAATTGGAGAGAGAGAGAGAGAGAGAGAGAGAGAGAGAGAGAGAGAGAGAGAGAGAGAGAGAGAGAGAGAGAGAGAGAGAGAGAGAGAGAGCAAAACACCCAAACCATCCAGCCCAGTGTTATTATTTGTTATGTCCATCACATAGCCCAGGTCGCGCGAAAGCCCAGTGGCTAGCACGTTTGCCTATCGATCAAATCCCAACCGAGGTCCCGATTTTCGTTTTAACGGACCTGGGCTCCAAAGGTGATCCAGCCTAAACTGGATACCAGGAAATGTTATGGGAAGCAAAGGCGGCCGATGTTAACCATCACATGGCCAATCGACTGCCGACTGGTCAAGAAAAATATGAATCTAGCATGACATGCCTAATACAACTCCTAAACTCCGTGCACTTGTACTCAGCGATGTTTTAGGCTGCTGGTGTATTATTTGCTGGCCTGTTTTATTACACATCGATCTCTGTGGTTAAGGGCTTGCGAACGCGATTTGTAAGCCCGTATACCCGGGTTCGAAACACCGGGGTGCTGGGTTTTTTTTCGAAAAAGGTATAGGAGCCGGTCGTTCAGAAAGCAATGGCAAACTACTGAACGTAAAATTTGCCCAGGAATCACGAACAGTGAAAATGCTGGGGTTGACTGCTACGCCCTGAGAAGGACATGCAACTTAATTTTTTTTTATTTTATTACAGAAACAGCAACACACACACAAAAAATGATTTCAGAACTTACGAAACAGTTACCTATGAAGACCATCTAGTATCATAATAAATAAACTGATTACGCTGTTTGTAGAAGCGTTCATGTGAGAAATAAATGTACGGGAACAAATTCGCGTTACAGAACCAATAGCAGAAACATATTTTCAATACAAGAGTCCTCTATAAATCACATTATATTTGCAAAATCCAAGGAAGCATTTCTCTGAATAATGAAGACACAAAATACTGCACAATTTATTGCATGGCATTGTTCCCAGTATTTCCTTACGTGCACACGCAGAAAAAAAAAAGTGATGAATCCTGTCTACTGAAATAAACGAAACACGTTGGCTTACGTTTCGCTGTATAGAATTTCTTATTTTCTGTCTGCTAGAACATGAGAAATACGCAGAATACCCGGATAATTCTATCAGGGGGAAAACCCATCCAAGATAATCATCTTTCTTTGCAGTTTCACAAAGCTATGAGAATATCATTTCGTCTCTCTCTCTCTCTCTCTCTCTCTCTCTCTCTCTCTCTCTCTCTCTCTCTCTCTCTCTCTCTCTCTCTCTCAGCTCCGTTTCCCCCACTATATTTATTTAGATCTTGCCGAATAGAATCACTATCCCTTGATACTCTTCTTGCGCGTCTCTTCATTATGAGCTCTATATTCTCACACTCCATTTCGTTGGCCAGTCTTCTAAGTTCTGTTTCATAAGTGTTGCATTAGAGCAAGTTCACGGCATTGCTATATATATAAAATCAAATTAATCAACCACGTTCTTGAAAAAGTCAACAGCTTCATATACCTAGGAAGCAAAATGACATCTACAGGGGACTCAACACCAGAAATGTCATCGAGAATGGCAATGGCGTCTGGTGCCTTCAATAAACTGTCAAACATCTGGAAGTCAAAGACACTCAGCAAACACACGAAACTTAAAATCTTCAACTCGTGTGTGATTTGGAAATCAACGGTAGATTTAGATAAAAGAAATTAGACAATTTTGAGAATAAATGTCTTAGAAGAATTCTAAACCTCCACTGGACATATTTCAGAACCAATACGCAAATAAGACAAGAGAATAAGCAAGATATTGTATCCAATTTTATAAGAAAACACCGTTGGAACTACATCGGCCATGTACTCAGAATGGACAACACAAGACTCCCCTACCAAGCCCTCATATGGACACCGTTAGGGAAAAGAAAACGGGGAAGACCAAGAGAGATCCTGCGTAGAACCATCATCAGAGAAGGCTCATTCAACGGCCAGGTGAACATCCAGAATCTACAGCAGGTAGCAGCGAACCACCAGGCAAGGAGAGCAGTTACTTCTACCCTATGCGCCGCCTTGGGCTATATATATATATGAGAACATGGATGACGTAGAAAAAGTAAGATGACAACTGTATTATAGTGGGCTATTGAAATAAACGGATGGGATAGGAGTTAAGAAAAAGTTCACCACGTGTGCAGTAACCAATAAACACAAACCAAAACATGGCCTTTGAACGTTAAAAATTTAACAAGGTTTAAAGAACGCCACACATCCGGCAGCAAATGGGAAAACCCTAATGTCATTCCAGAGATAAGGCTGCTTTGTATAGGTACATCAGCCTGTAGGCCGGGGCGGCGGTCGCGCAGTGGCTAGTAAGCTTGCCTGACAGTCCGGTGGTGAGATGTTGGAGCCCACACACATTTGAATGGACAACAAGCCGACAAGCTGTGAAACATCTAGTGGCAGTGGAGATGTGGTATCTGGGAACATCCAAAGAATGTCATGGACCGACAGAAAAACGAATGGGGTCATACAAGAAATAAATAAAAACGGTACATTCATTTGAGAAATTAGAAACAATCACGATGTTGTAGGCACGTTATGCGGAAAAATAAACGCGAACAGTGACAACTTAAAAATTCATGGGAAGAGAGCAAGGAAAAGGCAAAGTGATAAATAACTGCATGGGATAATCGTGAGATAATCGGGACAAGAACACAGACCTGGTCCAAGACTGGTGATCGTGTCAGGTGGAGAACCCGCGGTCAGCATGGCCGAATGGATCACAGCCCTCGTTCTTAAATATATGGTGTGCTGATGCCGAGGTAGCGGGTTCAACTCCTATACTGGTTTGTATGACTAAGGTGTTGACTTCTCGTCCTTGACTTAAGGACATAAATGTACAAGTACCTCTGAAATCGGAGTGAGTTCGCCTGATGACGAGGGACAATGGTAATATGGAAAGCTAATCCACACGCAAAAATCAGCCTAGTAACTGGAAGTAGTAATACGTGTATGGACTACGCTTGAGTTCAAACCGAGCGAACGCAAAATAAACAGATGTCGAACCATAGCCGCCAAATCTTATCGGCATGGCACATGTTGACGTTGATGCTTAATACTTGTTGTCGATCTCTCTTTATGTCATAACAGATTAGCCATTTTGATTTTTCTGTATCGTCTTCCCGAGCTTTCCTTAAAGTGAATCTGACCTTCAACACGAACTCAAATTCCTCATGATATAACACAACAACGCTGGTTTATTATCTGTTCGACATTCGCTGTGTGTTTACATTGTTCCATGGCCTCATTTACATCTCAAGAGCTCAATGCCCAAGAATTTATTAACAGACATGTGTAAATAACATTTCTGCGGCCTCAAGGGGATTTCTTGTAGTATTTCGGTCTTTGTTTTGCGATCGACATCAAAGGACTCCGGGCAAAACCGACAGATGCTTCGTCTCGCTCGGCATATGTAAGGTATATAGACGCTGATCTGTAACACGCTGGTTGTAAACACGTCGGATTTGTCCCCTCGAATGTTCCACCATGCTGGAACCACACGGCGCATTCGTCCCCTCAAATGTTCCACCATATTGGAACCACACGGCGCATTCGTCCTCTCAAATGTTGGAACCACACGGCGCATTCGTCCTCTCAAATGTTGGAACCACACGGCAGATTCGTCCGATCGAATGTTCCACCATGTTGGAACCACACGGCGCATTCGTCCTCTCAAATGTTGGAACCACACGGCGCATTCGTCCCCTCAAATGTTCCACCCTGTTGGAACCACACAGCGCATTCGTCCGATCGAATGTTCCACCATGTTGGAACCACACGGCGCATTCGTCCCCTCAAATGTTCCACCATGTTGGAACCACACGGCGCATTCGTGCGATTGAATGTTCCACCATGTTGGAACCACACGGCGCATTCGTCCCCTCAAATGTTCCACCATGTTGGAACCACACGGCGCATTCGTCCTCTCAAATGTTGGAACCACACGGCGCATTCGTCCCCTCAAATGTTCCACCATGTTGGAACCACACGGCGCATTCGTCCCCTCAAATGTTTCACCATGTTGGAACCACACGGCGCATTCGTCCCCTCAAATGTTGGAACCACATGGCGCATTCGTCCCCTCGAATGTTCCGCCATGTTGGAACCACACGGCGTATTCGTCCCCTCAAATGTTCCACCATACTGGAACCACACGTCAATCCAAACTCAACTATTTTGAAATATGCAGGTTCTTCTGCTGTTCCTCCTCATCGCAGCTTAGAAACGATCTGCGGCAGTATCTTATACATACACCCCAGATATTATACTTAACTTATTAAGTGACATGGTATGATTAGTCATCTTAAGCGACTTCCGGTATATGCTATGGGCAAGGAAAATAGTGTTCAGACAGCTTGTCGAGTAAATTTCCTGCGACGTCGCGCAAAACAGCATGGTCCAAACATAGCTAGTGGTGTATATTTCCATATCGTCAAGAAAAACATCACGGTCCCAACTTAGTTTACAGTGTATATTTCCATATCGTCAAGAAAAACATCACGGTCCCAACTTAGTTTACAGTGTATATTTCCATATCGTCAAGAAAAACATCACGGTCCCAACTTAGTTTACAGTGTATATTTCCATATCGTCAAGAAAAACATTACGGTCCCAACTTAGTTTACAGTGCATATTTCCATATCGCCATGAAAAAAAAAAAGAAACAAAAATCATGGTCCAAACAAAGCTTACTGTATATATTTTCATATCATCATGAAAAACATCATGGCCTAGACATAACTTGTAGTGCATATTTCCATATCGTCATGAAAAACATCATGGCCCAGACATAGCTTGTAGTGTATATTTCCATATCGTCATGACAAACATCATGGTCAAAACTCAGCTTACATTGTATATTTCCATATATATTGAAAAACATCATGGCCCAGACAGCTTGTAGTGCATATTTCCATATCGTCATGAAAAACATCATGGCCCAGACATAGCTTGTAGTGTATATTTTCAGATCGCTATGAAAAAACATGATGGCCCAGACATAGCCTGTAGTATATATTTCCTGACAACAATGGAAATTACCATGGCACAGGCTGTAACAGAATGACCCAGTGTCCAGGTTTGAATTGCGCGAAGAAAATTGCCATCCACTGTTGATGCGTACACCTCATGTTTTGAATCAATCTGCAGCACACCAATCGCGAGGGATTAAATGGATTCGTGGCTATTCATAAACTCCAGGGGTCACAGGTTAGCATTTTTTTTTTTTTAAATAGGATAAAAACTAACTTACTAGGAAATGTTGGAACCTCTGATATTTGAAGATGATGGAACGAAGATGGGGAATATGGACATCCAACAGAGCATTCATTATAAGAAACATGGCTTATGTGATTTAAGAGATATGGAGACAACGCAGCGAGACAGCTCTTACAGGCAATCATAGGATGCTCCGACCAGAAATTGAAAGCGCTAAAAGGAGACAGTTGTAGCCAAGTTTTCATTGAGAGAAGACATGCTGAAGTTAAGTTCCACGTGCTATGGCGACAATGAAACAGAGTAAATATCCCTCCACGAACAAAGACTAATGGCTATGAGACAAGA
Organism: Cepaea hortensis; assembly: GCA_963921405.1. NCBI lineage: Eukaryota > Metazoa > Mollusca > Gastropoda > Stylommatophora > Helicidae > Cepaea > Cepaea hortensis. Next base: position 85,380,682 of record OY992878.1, read on the forward strand.
CATCACCTTGTATTTTCCTGGAGCCTACTCGATACGAAAACTATCAAATTGATTATTCTTTTGTGTTGGGTAAGTCGACATCTTAACTTGTAAATAAGATGGTCGGCCTGGAAAGATGGGGAAAGCAGAGTTAAGTTGTTACAATAAAAACAAGCTTGCTCTCAGGAACTCGTGATGAATAACAAGGGAAGGATATAAAGGCTGAAACTATATTACAGGAAATAAACCCAACCGATAGAATGACAGACCAACACCTATATGGTTTCCTAACAATCCCATTAATGTTACACTAGACTACACTAGACTCAAGGGACTCATACATGATGCTAGCTCTCCATACAGACAGTGTCAGAAATGGGACAACCCAACAGATTCATACGTAGACGTATATACTAACACGTTTTTACATATGTAAAGTAGCTTGTTAAATGAATGTTGTATACTTTGGGAAGATGAGGAGGAAATATGTTGAGTGTAGTTTTGTAACCCTATCTCTTCTTCTTCTTCAGCTTTCCGAGCCATTGAGGTTCTTTGCTGCAAATACAATCCGTCTCCATTCGTCTCTCTGGTGGACCTTCTCTTGCCAGTCGTTGATTCCAAGTGCTTGTAGGTCTGTACATGTATTATCTCTCCACCGTCTTCTTGGTCTACCTCGGGGTCTACGGTCATTTATTTCCTGAGTGTAAGCGAGTTTTGTTTCCCTATTATCTTCCATTCTTTCTATATGCCCCAGCCATTGTAGTCTATTAGCCTTCATGATACCAGTGATTAGCGGAGATTTAAACAGATCATAAATGTCTTTGTTACTTCTTCTTTTCCACTCTCCACTTTGTGTATCCCTAATGGGTCCAAAGATGCGTCTTAAAATTTTGTTCTCAAAGGTTTGTAACAAGGCTTCGTCTCCTTTCGTTGTACTCCAGGTTTCAGAGCCATACAGCACAACTGGTCTGATCAGTGTTTTGTATATTGTGATTTTGGTGTTACGAGATAGCGCCTATGATGTGAATAAATAAATCTTAAATAAATCATAGGATGCTCCGCCCTTTAATAAATCTCAATTAGGCTTGCTATGGCAAATACTGTATATAAATATATATTATTTTTTTATAAATAAATAATGGTGAACCCAAATCCCGTTTCCTTCTGTGAGGAAAGACGTGATTCATTATGTATGAGGTGGACAGACCCATTGCGGCATCTCACTTGTTAAGTCAGAAAAAACTTACTGTTTCACTAAAACTAAAAAGAGGCAACAGAAGCACACTGAGTAAATACTCAGGAGAGGGGATAGGCATCCACCCCTTCCCTGTAAATGCCCTATTTTTTTTTTTTGGGGGGGGGGGGGGGGGGGGGGGGAAATTGTATTATTAACCATAAGTGAGCCCACACTCATTAGTGTGATTGTTTGTATTTTTCTTATAGGTTTGTTGGAAATGCCACAATTTCCAGAAGTGTCAAATATCATCCATGATTGTCATGACTGTCTGCTATATGGTGGAAAACAAGGAATGTATCAGTTACAAATCCTGACTGCCAGTTGGTGAATGGTGAATTATTTTGTATAAATGACATGTCAGAAACCATCCATGGTTTTCACCGATAGACCAAGAATACATATATGAAGAAGAGCCTAAAGCAGATTATCTTATAAAAACATTCAGTGCAAACCCGAACTGATGTGCTTCAGATGCCCTGTTATTTATAATATAATTTTCAAGTCAGAAGTAAATCTACTCCAAATGAGGAAGGTCATCTATTCTACAACCTAAGAGAAGCATCAAGTGATAAAAGTTGTTCAAATATATCAAGCACTCACTTGTGCACACATGCTCTAGATCAGTGGTTCTCAACCTTTTTTGGTCCGTTCCCCCCCCCCCCCCTCACCATATTTTTAGGACATCATCCCCTCCCCTTACCATATTTTTAGAACGTCATTTCCCCCCCCCCCTTTGTATTTCCTCCCTAAAAATTTCCCCCTGCCCCTACACAGTATACGTAATAATTGAAGCTAAATTTAATATGTCCTCTAAAAGTACTGGAGAGTTTTGGTCAGAGACCATAACTTTATGAAGGGAAAATCCCAACTGCACCTCCACGCGGTAGAGGATGGAAACACACTACGGTGTGGCTAACACAGCTCTGGGGACCGAGTATCCACCGGAATAAGTGGACAACTCTGCAGCTGAGCAGAGCAGGGCACTCACTTGTCCTTGCAGTCGGAAATGGCTGTCAAAAGCAGAGGTAAAAAGCCCACCATGTGAATGTGGAAGGCAAGGGGGAACCACCACATTATCTTCCCAAGACTTCATGTCAAAACATAAATCAAAGTTAGTGAAGGACGTTAATGGCTGTCTTAGGGCATCCTCGACCGGTAGGGACAGTCATGAGCCACAGGTGACACCAGACCGTCATCCAGCTACTGATGGCAAAATCTTAACTAAAATAAATAAATTTAGAGTAGGAGCATGGAATGTTAGGACATTAAATGAGCTAGGAAAGTTGACCAATGTTCTAAGAGAGATGGATAGCATGAAAATGAATATACTAGGCGTTAGTGAGGTGAGATGGAAGGGATCGGGCAAAATTATAGCTGACAATCACACAATAATTTATTCTGGAGGGGAGACACATGAGAAAGGGGTAGGAATAATATTAGATGAAAAAACAGCCAAGTCAATTAATGGATACTGGTGTATTTCAGATAGAGTTATTATGGTAAAAATCAAAGGCAAACCAATAGACATAAATATTATACAAGTATATGCACCAACAGCAAGCAGTAGTGATGAAGAAATACAACACTTTTACGACGAAATAGAAATGGCGATGGCTCAAATTGGATCACAAGAAATAAAAATAATACTTGGTGATTTTAATGCAAAAGTAGGAAAGGGAAAAATGGAGGATGTAGTGGGGAATTATGGTTTAGGTACAAGAAATGAAAGAGGGGAAAAGCTAATAGAATGGGCAAATATCAATGATATGATAATTGGAAACACATGGTTTAAACACCATAAAAGACGACTGTACACATGGATAAGCCCTGATAAGAAAATACGCAACCAAATTGACTACATACTAATTAATAAAAGATTTAGAAATGCTTTAATAAATGTAAAGACAATGCCTGGTGCTGACTGTAATAGTGATCATGTACCACTATGTGGACAAATAAAAGTAAGATTAAAAAGAGGGAAAAAAATGGTTAAGAACATGAGACTTAATAAAGAGGTTCTAAAAATAGATAACGAAATGCAAGAACAATACAGAGTGACTGTGAAAAATAGGTACAATGCAATAACTAAAATACAGAGTATAGATGAACAATGGGAAATGTTAAGGGACTCCATTCATCAAACTAGCAAAGAAGTATTACCAGAGAGAGGCAAAATAGCTAAGAAAAAATGGATGAATGAAGATATCTTAAACCTGATGGACAAAAGAAAACAGTATAAAAATGACAAACAAGAATACGCTAAGATAAATAAAGAAATAAAAGATAAATGTGGGAAGGCTAAAGAAAGTTGGTTAAACGAGCAATGCAAAAAAATTGAATTAAATTCCATTAAAGATACAAAAAATATGCACAGACAAATCAGTGAGCTTACAGGAAAAAAAATAAGAATAAATACAGGGTGTTTGAAATCAAAAACAGGAAAGATAATATTAGAGGAAGATGCTATAATGAAGAGGTGGAATGAGTATATAAGAGAATTATATGAAGGAGAAAGGGAAGAATTAACAGAAGATAGTAACTTAGAAGGTCCACCTATTCTGAAAGAAGAAGTCGCTGACGCTATGAAACGTATGAAGAAAGGAAAAACAGCTGGGCCAGATGAAATCACAATAGAAGAATTAGAAGTATTGGGAGAATTTGGAGTAGATATATTAACCATAATGTTGAATGATATTTACAGTAGTGGATATTTACCCAGTGATATGCTGAAATCTGTATTTATAGCTATACCAAAAAGACCAGGAGCAATTGATTGTGAAGATTTTCGTACAATTAACCTTATAAACCATATCACTAAGCTTCTACTCAGAATCATAATGAGAAGAACCAAAAAGAAAATAAAAATGGAAATTAGTGAAGAACAGTATGGATTTGTGGAAGGAAAGGGCACAAACAATGCAATTTATACATTGCGGACACTAATAGAAAGGTCAATAGAGAAACAGAGGGACATATATTTGTGCTTCATAGATTATACTAAGGCATTTGATAAAGTAAAACATGATGAACTGATTAAAATGTTGGAAGATATCAACACTGATGGAAAAGATTTAAGAATAATAAAGAATATTTACTGGAACCAAGTAGCAGCAATTAAAATGGGAAATAAAGAGGGTAGTTACGAACAGATAAAGCTAGGAGTACGACAGGGGTGTGTCTTGTCACCCGATCTCTTCTCCCTATATAGCGAAGTAATAATGAGAGAGATCAAAGAGAAGCCAGGAATACTAATCGGAGGATATAATATAAACAATATACGCTATGCAGATGACACAGTATTGGTAACGGATAATGCAACAGACCTACAACAATTGTTGGACAGTGTAGTAACAGAGAGTGCACAGAAAGGACTGTCCTTGAATATCAAGAAAACAGTAACAATGGTGATATCAAAGAAAATGGGGACGCCAAAATGTGACATAGAAATAGAAGGGGAAATTCTCAACCAAGTGGATAATTTTAAATACCTAGGGGCACTTATAACATCAGATGGAAGATGTACAAAAGAGATTAAGAGCAGAATAGGGCAGGCAAAGACAGCATTTCAGAAAATGAAGAGTATCTTATGCAATAAATCGCTATCAATGAATGTAAGAAAGAGAGTACTAAAATGCTATATAGAACCAGTTTTGCTGTATGGCAGCGAATCTTGGAATGTAAATGAACAAATTAGGAAGAACTTAGAAGCAACAGAGATGTGGTTTTTAAGACGAATGTTGCGAATTCCTTGGACTGCCAGAGTAACTAACAACGATTGCCTGAAAGAGGCTAATGAAACTAGAACACTATATACAACAATAAGAAAGAGACAAACATCTTTCTTTGGTCATGTGATGAGAAGAGAGGCATTAGAGAACATCGTGACAACTGGAAAGATCGAGGGGAAGAGAGGCAGAGGCAGACCAAGAGAAATGATGCTGGACGGACTGAGACGGTGGCATGGAGGAATATCATCAGCAGAGTTGATCCAGAACACCAAAGACCGAGATCTGTGGAGAGCCATGAACGCCTACGCCAGCCGGCACGGCTCGTGATGATGATGATATCCTTTTCAGGACTTTTTAGGAGCAGAATAGGGCAGGCAAAAGCCGCATTTCATAAAATGAAGAGTATCTTATGCAATAAGTCACTGTCACTGAATGTAAGAAAGAGAGTGCTGAAATGCTATGTAGAACCAGTTTTGCTGTACGGCAGTGAATCTTGGAATGTAAATGAACAAATTAAGAAGAACTTAGAAGCAACAGAGATGTGGTTCCTGAGACGAATGTTGCGAATTCCTTGGACTGCCAGAGTAACTAACGATGACTGCCTGAAACAGGCTAATGAAACTAGAACATTATATACAACAATAAGACAGAGACAAACAGCTTTCCTCGGTCATGTGATGAGAAGAGAGGCATTGGAGAACATCGTAACAACTGGAAAGATCGAGGGGAAGAGAGGCAGAGGTAGACCAAGAGAAGTGATGCTGGATGGATTGAGACGGTGGCATGGAGGAATATCAGCAGCAGAGTTGATCCAGAGAACCAAAGACCGAGATCTATGGAGAGCCATGAACGCCTACGCCAGCCGGCACGGCACTTGATGATGATGATGAAATTTAATAGCACATACTAAAACAAGTCTAGACATGTACATAAAATGTCATTTGCGGATCTACTTACGTTATAAAATGAATTTCAGAAGGGTGATGCGTACAGAAGCGTAAAGTATGAAAGGAAAAACAAGATCAAGTAATCGGTTCTTGTATTAACGCGATCTTGAAATAATCTTTATCCCCCCCCCCCTGGAAACCCCAAAATTCCCCCCCCCCCTGGGGGGGGGGGAAATTCCCCACCGGTTGAGAACCACTGCCTAGATCTTCATTGAGAGGATCTACAAATTAAGACAGTTGACAGACTATGGTGTAATTGTGTATCTAAGTCAGGTCTTAATGAGATATGTCTGAGCTATCCTATAATTGTAGACGGTATTACCCGTTTTATGTTAGCGCCGAATGTTGGAATGGATAGTCTCGCTTTTAACTGTTTATTGTAAAAGAATGTTGAATATATTGTGGAAAGAAATATGAAATCAAGAACTCGACACCCAACATATCGAGTGGAGGAGTGCAATTGGGAGGGCACACGCCTAACCCTAGTGCGAGGAAATGCAAGCTAAAAACTAAATGTTATGGCAGGGAAGACCAGGCCATAAGCCTTAGTTGACAACTGGTCTAGGATAGAACTCCGACAGGTGGACAGTTAGAACATTGCTTTGCTGATCCGGCAGCTTCTGCAGCTTGTCTTGTTCCAGATGTATTGGTGTTACCTTTCCTCTGGAGTAAACTAGGCAGGCTGAGAAAGGGATCATGTTGCGTGGACAACACATGGTCTCTAAATTCAGCCCAGGTTTTGTGTTATGGAGAGGTATAACTCCATTTGACAAACTATCATCTGCAAAGACGGCAAGGTGCCAGTCGATTGTGTACCAATTTCTGTTACAAATTTCATGTAAATACTGTTTTGTGTATCTGTATCCTATCAATTTTCCGCTTATTTAATACACTGGTTTGTAAATTCAACATGAGCGTCTCTATCTGTTTAAATGGCACCTGTCAAGATACTGTGTTTAAAAAAATAAAACATATATAGTTTAGATATTGAATAACCTAGACAGGAAGTAAGGCGTTCTCTGTTCAAACATATAGATATCAGGGTAACTGAGCACTTAAGGTTGCTTATAATGATGGCTGCCCGGGATATGTGGGTGTGTTAATTCTCTAGACCTTTTTTTTTATAAAGGTTTCAGCTATTGATAATCAAATACCTTCATATTTAAGAATGCTCAGCATTCTATAAAATTCAATAAAGTATAAAACAGAATACATCTAGGAAGGCTGAGTTGAATGTGTGTGTACATATACACATATAGATTTATGGTGCCGTCTCCCCTAATCCTGCTGTCACACAGATATAGACTGCAATTTAAATTTGTTGCTAAGCTGTGGAAAACACCATTGTGCAGGAACAGCTTATAATGTACATTTCCTAATCGCAGCTTGTATTGCACATTTGTTATCGTCATTGAAAACACCATGGTCCAGCCATAGCATGTAGTGTATACTTTCTTATCGTCAAGGAAAGCACCACGGCAGCGTATAAACCACGGAAAACAAGCATGACCTAGACACAACATGAACATTCATTACCTAGACGTGCGTTGCGGTGTATATTCCTTGCTCAGCCAAAGAAAATAAATGCATTCTACCACGCGCTAACTACCAAAATGCCAGTTCAGTAAGAATGCCAAAAACATTTAGCATTACGCTTTGCTTATCATAACACATTCTATCATAACAAAACGTAGGTTAAGTTCTTGTTAACAGTAGCAGAAAATCAAATCGTTTTTAAGGCTACAAAAAAACACGAGTTGCCGAGAACAAGATTGACAAGACTGTCGCTATGAACAAGTAACGATTGCTGATTTCAGCAACTGTATAAGCCCTTTCCAAATGAGGCCAAGAAAGGTCAAGAACAGGGGTTGCTTAATGTAGGGCCTAGGTGTACAACAGGCCGATAACATATATGTTTTGAGTGCTTTTATGGGGGTAGTTGGCCGTATATTTCCGGCGCAGCTGCTGCAGTAACCACAGCACACAAGGTCATTCTTATGTTATAATCAGCATCAGGTGTCACACCGGTAAGCATGGAAAATCATGACCCCGTCCACGATCACCAGTCTCGAGTAAAATCGAGCTTAATATGCCACTTGACTAAGCTTTCATCAGCCTTTCAAAAGACTGTCTCATTTATCGTTGTGCCGATCCATTGTATTTTTTCCTTTGCATTACCTCCAGAAATCATATATTTGGTGCTTAAGTTGTTTCTCGTCCTGTCGGTTCATTTTTCAGGTCTCACGTGCATACAGGAGTACAGAGCCTATATGTCTTCGTATTACATTTTCCCATTAGCAATAACTTATTGTGAAAGTAAAAGAGCTTTCACACACGTAACAAATCATATTTGACGCGCGTGCGTCCGTGCGTGCGTGTGCACACTTTTGTCTATCAACTTTAAAATATCATCAGCTTCTTCTTAGCTTTTTGCTTCCCTTGCCGTAATATTTCTTTGTTTGGTGAACTGAGTTCCTTAGCACTTCCTAATGTCCATCTATACGTTGTATGTTATTTATTACATTGTATCTGTTGCTCACAATCACTCTGTATCGATCATTCTTGAATTTCTTTTTCTGCATATCATATGTAAATCAAATGTCGAGTCCAGTCAAACGACTTTAATTTTTAACTCATCACAACTGAAGCATCGGGACTCAATATTGGTCTAATGAGCCACCTGCTAACAAACACCGTGACTGACAGATGACAACAATGTCCTCTGCGGCTACAATGACAAACAACATGTCCGCCTTAGGGCAATATAATACAATCAGACCATTGCAATAATAAAACAAATGACAGGATATGCAATGGGCGTTAGGATTTTAAGCATTGCGAAGCTTTACTTCTTCTTCTTCTTCTTCTTCTTCTTCTTCTTCTTCTTCTTCTTCTTCTTCTTCTTCTTCTTCTTCTTCTTCTGCGTTCATCCAGAGTATTTTTTTTCCAGATGTAATTGCGATGTGTCTGGTTAAGCACCCTTGGGCCGAAACCCTTAGGCCAACACATCCGACTTTAGTGTACATGTTTGACCAGGTTAGCATTCCTGGGGGACTCTCACTTTTTGTGGTGCCGTCCACATTCCAGCTGGTCAAGTTAGAACTGTCGAATACTTCACGATCAGCCCTCAAGGGAAGGCAGGGACAGCCCATGGCATTTTCCGCCATCCAGGGCGGCTTCCATAGTTGCAGGGCTGACACATAGCGCCCTGGTGCTGGGCTCACCGAGGGAATCGTCACGTCCTGCTCATGGCTGCTTTAATTCCTCACTTCAATGTATTGGACCTTTCGTTCGCTATGTGCCGCTCCCCGTGCAAACCAGGGACGGTCGGACTGCAGACGGTATCCACTCAGCGAGATTTCGATTCGGACATGTGCTAGTCCAGTGATTCTCAACCGGTGGGGAATTCCCCCCAGGGGGGAATTTTAGGGTTTCAGTGGGGGGGGGGGGGGGGGAAGAGAGAAGGGGGCTGAAGACCATTTCAAGATCGCGTTAATACAAGAACCGATTACTTGATATTGTTTTTCCCTTCATATTTTACAGTTAAGTGCGTCTCATCCTTCTAAAATTCATTTTATAAAGTCAGTAGACCCCACAAATCATGTTTTATGTGGATGTCTAGACTTGTTTTAGTATGTGCTATTAAATTTACCTTACATTTTTACGTATACAAAATTCAAGATTGGTGAAACAGCCGTGTGCACATGTGGATTGGCGTCGCAGACAGCAGAGCACATACTCCAAGACTGCCCAAAATATAACATATCTAAGCAAACCTTCTGGCCTAGAGAGACAACAGTGGAAGATAAACTCTATGGACCGCTGTGTGAACTGAAAAAGACAGTTCAATTCATACAAGAGACAGCATTGCAGTTATAGACATATTTCAAGCGAACGAAAGAAGAAGAAGAACGTATACTGTATAGGGGTGGGGGATTTTTAGATAGGAAATATGAAAGGGGGGAATGACGTTCTGAAAATACGGTGAAAGGGGGGGGGGCACGGGTCAAATTTTTGATAGGAAGGGGGGAATGACGTTCTGAAAATATGGTGAAGTGGGGCACTGGCCAAAAAAGGTTGAGAACCACTGTGCTAGTCGCTATGCCCGAAAAACACATTAGTTAGTGCTGTTCCGGGCACGACGGACTTTCGGAAAACTAGCTAGTCAGAGCTGTTCCGGACGCGAAGGACATTGCACTCGGACGTTTATGCGTTGTGCCTGATTTATTTGCGCCCTTGGGCCAGCACATCCGTCTTCAGCGGGCGTTTTTACGGGTTTGCCTTCACGGGGTTTCGAGGGACGTTAGACTCTCAGTGCTGTGGTGTCGCCCACATTTCAGCTGGTCAAGGTGGAACGGTCAAAGAAATCACGGTCATCCCTCAAGGGCAGACCATGGGCATTACCCGCTATCCAAGGAGGCTTCCATAATTGCAGAGCCGGCACATACTGCTCTGAGACTGGGCTCACCCGAAGAATCGCCACTTGCTGCTCATGGCTGCTTTAATTCCTCATTTCCATGTATTGGGCAATTCGTTTTGCCACTGGTCGCTCCCCACACAAATCAGGGACGGACAGTTTGCGGACGACATCCACTCATCAAGCTTTCGCTTCGGACATCCACGTGATGGATTCGCTAACCAAGCTTTCCATTTCGTGTTTTTGAGACGTTTTTTTTTTTCACATTTGACTACGCTCACTCTGAGTGTAGATACAGACTTTCATCGTAAACACTTCGTGCGACTGGACCGCTTTGCCACCTTAAGTATCGCTCACGAGGTAGGCTACATGTGCTGCCGGCTCAGCACACTACCTCCATGCATCAGAGAGCGAGTGACGGCCAGGCCCTCTAATCTAGGAATCCCTCCTATCCCCCAGCTGAGAGCCTTCGAGCAGGTATCTGAACTAAGCATGTAGCGTGCTCAGCATCTCACCTCCATTTTGCAGTAGGTGAGTATCACCCGGCTCTCACATCCGAGGGTTTATAGTTTAGAGGCGTTCAGCCATATCCCTCAGCTGAGAGCGTTAAGTCAGGGGCGTCACTAGGGGGGTGCGGGCCGCACCGGGTGACACCATCAAGGGGTTGTAACAGTAAGGGAGTACTGGGGTATTATTAGGATCTAGTGGGAAACAGATACAGCACGATTGAGCATTGAGACTGAAAGCGGGGAGAGATGCTCAATCGTGACGTATTGGGTTGGCAAGGGCAGTTAACATCAAGCCTTTGACTAGAGAGGAAGCTAACTTGTCATCATGAAGAAATAAACAGTATTTGCATAAAACCAACACGTCTTGTGAGTTCCTGCTCTGTTACAGGACTCGAAATGTTGCCCAGACCAGGATGAACAACTTCAATCGTCGCGGCACATAGCGGAGGTACTGGGCCACTATATTTGATACAGCCACTACTTCATACTGCGCTTGTTGGGAAAATGCGGTGCCCTTGACACTGGCACGTTATCAAACCTCTGCTGAACAGATTTCAAGAAGTTTCTACAAGAATCTGTATGCGGTTGTGAAGCCCGCTTTGCAGGTTCAGTTCCACTGTCTTTATGCGGTTGTGAAGCCCGCTTCGCTGAGTCAGCTCTCGGTCGTTTTCGAGCCTTACTGGTGGTGAAGTCCAGTCCGCTCTCAAATCGTTTTCGAGCCTTACTGGTGGTGAAGTCCAGTCCGCTCTCAAATCGTTTTCGAGCCTTACTGGTGGTGAAGTCCAGTCCGCTCTCAAATCGTTTTCGAGCTTTACTGGTGTGTGAAAGCTGCTATCACTGTCAAGTCCTCGCCGGGCACTGTGGCATTGTTGTTCGAGCGGTTTGCTAACGGGATTGATTTCGGCGGACGACATGGGGATACCTACTTCTGATCGTACCTCCCACTGTTGCAGGGACTTCAAAGTTGAATCATTGTCACACAGCCTGCTCGTTGCCATAGCCGTTGTCTGAACTTTAGAATTATCAAGGGGCTTGCCATAGCCGTTGTCTGAACTTTAGAATTATCAAGGGGCTTGCCATAGCCGTTGTCTGAACTTTAGAATTATCAAGGGGCTTACCATAGCCGTTGTCTGAACTTTAACATTATCAAGGGGCTTGCCATAGCCGTTGTCTGACTTTAGCGTTTCCAAGGGGCTTACCATAGCCTGAGTTTGCTAATTTCAAATATCACTGGGCCTCGGCTGATCCTGATATTTTTTTGGGCCTCGTTATTACTAAGACCCTACCAAATCGTCGAAGATGTACCCCACCCGGGGTGAACGCAAAGACTAATATCAGATGTGACCCGACCAGGGGTTGAAGATTATCCAGGCATCCCATGAGAAGTGACCTGATGGGAAGAGATAGGCTACCTAAACTCCACTACCTAAATTCCGCGACTGATGGTCAGCTGATGCAGGCACCTGGTGTTCGAACTTAATTTGACGGCGAGGGTAAATTTCTGTATTTAGTTTTACAAAACAAGTGAATTGTGCTCTTTAAAAATTAAGAAATTGCAAATGTGTGATACTTAGACCCAGAAAATAACTGCGCATTGCTATATAATAAATGAGTGCATTATTTAAATTTAGAAGTAAATTTGTGTGATACTTAGACCCAGAAAATAACTGCGCATTGCTATAATAAGTGAGTGCATTGCTTAAATTGAGAAGGTAAAATTGTGTCTATAATAAGTAAGTGTATTCTTTAAATTTAGAGGTTGAAATTGTGTGTTTCTTTGCTTGCCTTGTTTCAGTATTATTTCAGCATGGCGGAACAGGACACCTTGGCACAGGTTTTGACAGGCGTGGGAACAGCAGTGGGCCGGCTTAATATGGTGATTAAACAACAAGGGATGGCAACAGAAATTGTGAAATTTAGTGGACAGGCCAGAGACTATAAGAAATGGATCACTTCCATAGAAAAATATGCCTATTTAATCTCAGCAACAGATGAAGAAAAAATGAGATTGGCTTATCAGACGGCAACGGAACCGGTCTCGGATCATATAAGAAGAAAGCTAGAAGCTAGAGTAGATGAGACATGGGAACAATTCAAAGAAGACCTAGCAAGGAAATATGCAGAAATAACGGATCCACAACATGCATTTTCGGTGTTGAGGCAGGCTAAACAAAATAACGGAGAGACGGTACAATTGTTTAGCGATAGATTGATTAATCTGGCTGAAGAAGCATTCTTAGGACAGAATGTACGAGGAGAGGAGGTGGAAAGGATGTTAGTAGGGATCTTTGTGGATGGCATAAAGTCTGATGGTTTGAAACTTAAATTAATGAGGGAAAACCCTGAGAGGTTATCACAAGCGGTGGATATCGCGGTACAAGAAGAAAATTTGAGACGTAGGTTTAGATTAAGAACAGGACGAGAAGTGGGAAGTAATCGAGATGACAGAGTTGAGGAACCTATGGAAATAGGACAAACAAGATTCGGATGGAATAGGAGAGGAGGTATACAGACGTTACAAGGTAGAAATAGATATGATAATGAGGAAAGAAGAAATATGAGATACCCTACAAGAGAAACAGTAGGTAACACAAATAGTACAAATATTGTCTGTTGGAATTGTGGTCAACGGGGACATGTTTCTCGGTTTTGTAATAACAGGCGTGTCCAGTCGAATACACAGGGTAGACATGACAATAATAGGGTGAGTAGGAATGTTGTAGATGGATACAGGAATTTTACAGGTACAAGAACACAGGAAAATCGGCGCCCTACCTATTAGGCAGGACCTATGATAGGAGGGTAAATAATAGGGTCCCAAGGGTTAGAGAATATGTTAATAACAGGTATAATAGGTCGAACAGAGAATATTTTCAACTAGATGAAGTCAAGAAATTTATAGAAGATAAAACAGATTATAGCTCTTGTATATTAGAAATAGGAAAGTATAGAGTTCGTACATTAATTGATTCGGGAGCTCAGGTTAGTGTAGTAAAAGAAAGTTTTCTATATAACATAGTAAGAAATTGTAGAGTATTTAAGAGTCATAATAATTTACACTCTGTTACGGGACAGAATTTACAAGTAGTGGGACAAACAATGATAAATTTTAAGTTAGGAGGGATCAACATAAGACACCTTTTTCATGTAGTGAAGGGGTTAAATAGAAACATGTTAATAGGAAGAGATTTTTTAATAAAAAATGGAGTAAGACTTTTATATGATTTACACAAATTAAAATTCAGGGACGTCTATATAGATATGCAAGAAGACATGCATATATCAGCACTAGTTAGAGTTAAAATGACAACGACGTTAAAACCACAGTCGGTTAATTTGATACAAGTGAAGCTGAAGAAAAACCCATATTATGTGGAAGGAAACACAGTCAGAATCACTGAATTACAAGAGGAAATAATTGATGAGCCTGGTTTGGAAGTTCCGGATGGAATAATAGCGTTAGATAAACACTTAACCTTTCCAGTTATGGTGATTAACAACACAGGTAGAGAAATTAAATTATACAGAGGGTGTGTAGTAGCAAAACTAGAACAGAACGTTAGTGAAATATTGGCAACGGATAGAGTAGAAATGCCGGGAACTAATTATTCACAATCTTCTAGTGAAAGAAGTAATAACAGACGCGGACGCGGAAGTAGAGGAAACACACGAATGGATGAATTGATCCATCCATTAAAAAGAAATACAGCACAAATACATTCAATAGATAAAAAGACAAGAGAACAGGAATTGTTGGCACAGTTAAAGACTTCACCAGAAAATAAAGAAGTGTTGGAACAGTTTATAAAGGAGAATCAGGATGTGTTTGCAATTAGTGATTTAGAGTTGGGTAAGACAAAAACGGTAACAATGGAGATAGATACGGGAGACCATCCGCCGATTAGCTTAAAACCATATAGAACTCCCTTAAGAAATAGAGAAATTGTAGAAAAGGCAATAGAAGAAATGTTGAAAGCAGGGATAATCACAAGATCAAAATCAGAGTGGTCATCTCCGGTGGTAATTGTGGCCAAACCTGATGGTTCGAGTCGATTCCGTTGCGACTATCGGGCGTTGAACAAAATTACTAAAAATGTAGCATACCCACTGCCAGTGATAGATGATATTTTGGGGTTGCTAAATGGCGCTACATTTTTCACGACGTTAGACGCAAGAGCAGGATTTTGGTGTATTCCGATGTCGGCAGACGCGCAAAGAAAAAGTGCTTTCTGTACTCATATGGGTTCTTATGAATTTTTACGTATGCCTTTTGGAGTCAAAACTGCGCCATCTCACTACATGCTCTTAATAAATGAAGTTTTGGAAGGTATGCAAAGGTTCGCTCTTGCTTATATTGATGATATTCTGATTTTTACTTCTGGAAATGTGGAGGATCATTTGAAACATATAAAGTTAGTGTTTGACAGGTTAAGAAAACATGATGTGAAGTTAAAGCTCAGTAAATGCCAATTTTTAAAGACAGAAACAAAATATTTGGGGTATATTATAAATAGAGAAGGTATAAAACCAGATCAGGACAAAATAAAGGTTATTAAAGAGTTACCTGCTCCAACTAACGTTAAGGAGGTACGCGCCTTTATAGGAACATGCGCGTATTATAGGCGGTTTGTCCCAGCGTTTTCAAAAATAGCTGAACCTATTACAAACTTAACAGGCAAGTACGCTAGGTTTAAGTGGGATGATGAGTGTCAAAAAGCGTTCGAGTATTTAAAAAACAGTTTAACACTGGTACCACTGTTGACGCATCCAGACTTAAACAAACAGTTGATACTGTACACAGATGCTTCAGACAATGCAGTAGGAGCATGTTTGGTGCAACCATATGAAGGAAAAGAGTCTGGAATACCAGGGGTTAAAAATGAAAGGCCTATATACTTCTTGTCGCATAAACTTAGCAGATCACAAAAAAAGTGGACGACTATTGAGAAGGAGGCTTACGCAATACATTACGCTCTTCAAAAACTAAATTACTACTTACATAACGCAAATTTTGTTATTAGAACTGACCATATGCCTTTAAAGTCTTTTTTAGAAGCTCCAGTGCAGAACAGGAAAATACAAACGTGGGCATTGAACTTACAGGGATATAATACGAAAATTGAGTACATTCCAGGTAGGATTAACACATGCGCTGATTTACTGTCTAGGATTCCTTATCCACAGTCGTCAGGTGACACAGAAGATGAAGGAGAACCAGAGATTGACGATCGAAATTGGCAAGTAAATATTTTAGATTCTGCTATAATAAATAGAGAAGAATTTGATAGTCTACCATCGGAGCAAGAGTCTGAACATAGAGAAGAAGACCTACAAGTAGCACAGTTTAACATGAAAGAAGAACAAGAGTTGGACCCAAAAGTCATACAAATAAAAGAAAAATTACGAGAAACAGATGATAACAAATATAAAAGGAATTATTTGGTTTTACAAGAGGATGGACAGTTATACTATATGTGTGAAAGGAATGAACAGCTAAGGAAATATATTCCAAAACATTTAGAAAATGAACTTTTAAAAGCATATCACGATGAAAATGGACATCTCGGTAGAGATAAATTGCTGAAAGCACTTACAAGTAAATATTATTGGCCAAACTTGTTTAAATCTACATACAAATATGTAGATACGTGTGAAAAATGCAGATTAAGGAACATGAAAACAATAAAGTCTCCCTTACAAGACACAGATATTCCTCAGTTCCCAATGCAAAAGATTAGTTTAGATATATCGGGTCCACACCCCAGGACATTGTCAGGAAATGTGTATTTAATTCATATAATAGACGTCTACAGTCTTTGGCCGGAGGTGTATGCAATTCCAGATAAGAGCGCAGATACTGTCATTAATGTTTTTTTTACAAGAGTTCGTACCAAGGTTTAGTTGCCCACAAAGTATACTTACAGATAATGGTAGAGAGTTTGTAAATAAAAAATTCGAAAAGTTAGTAAAAGATTTAAATGTAAAACATATAAAGACCTCATTTTATAGACCTTCTTCAAATGCGAAAAACGAGCGTCAACATAGGACGTTATACGACATTTTGGCAAAGATTATTGATGAACATGACAGAGATTGGGATTTATTTTTGGGACCTGCCCTTAGCGCCATTCGTACAAATCAAAATGAGAGCACGGGTTTTTCACCATTTTATTTATTACACGGGAGGGAACCAATATTACCTATAGATAATCTATTAAAACCTAGACGGAAATATATGGGTGAAGAATTTCAAGAGACCATTATACAAGAAATGCATAAAGCACATGTGAGATTAAGGAATAATATAATTAAAGCTAGGGAAAGACAGAAAAAGTACAAAAATGTAAATACAAAATTACAGGAGTTTAAGGTAGGTGATAGAGTTTATTACAAGAAACATAGAAGAAACTCTAAGTTTGATGCTCGTTGGATTCCAGGGTATTACGTTTTGGAAAAACTAGGTAATGTATCGTATATTATAAAGAACCAGGTCACAGCACATATAGTGAGGGCACACGTTGAACACTTAAGAAGAGATGAAGATGAGATAGAAAATAATAATTATAATAATAATTATTATTCGGACTCGAAATTTTTGGATGAACAGCTTGTCAGAAGAACTGCAGTAACCCCAGGTCTTAGAAAAGAACCAGCACAAAATCAGTTGCTAGAAAATCCAGGTTACGAGGATACTCAAGAACAGACAATTCCGAAAAGAATGGAAGAAGAAGGGCTGAATGAAACTCATTATGATAGTATGGAAGAAGACATAGGTGCTCCATTTAAAAATACTAGACAAGCAACGAAAAGAAGAATGGACAGTCAAAGAGATAAAGAAGTGAAACGACAGAGGAGAATTAGAGATTATTCAACAAGCGGAGAAGATATGCCTCTACTAGAAAGATCCTTAAGAAATAGGGATCGACAAATTAGGTGGGATGTTGAACGGAAGAGATTAGCGGCAGCTGAAGAGAGACATACAGACGAAGAAGAGGAAATGGATGAAAAGTCAGAGTCTAGTAGTAGTATGGAAGAAACTAATAAGTTGTACGAAGAAGAAGATATTGATGTAGAATTGGCACTTATTCAAAGAAATTTGGACTTGTTGAAGAAGAGGAAACGTAGGAGATAGATATTTGAAAGTACTGCAGATGGCAGGAGTTAGAAGTGAAAGGGATGCCTGAAGAAGCATACGAAACGGTAGAAGTGGTCTTGAAATATTGATACAAAAGGGGTGATGGAATTTTTTTCGTTACTGTTGGTAATGCCGTGTTTCCAAGAGAAACCAGATCAAAAGTTCGTTGATAAGTAGAGGTTGGCTACTACGTTGAAGTAATATTGGATTAGTGGCCATGTAGTTTACAGTGCTCACTTAAGAGGTTATTTTGGATGTTATGTGCTGTTGGGAGTTAGGAGATAATAAATGGTATGGTAAATGTTGATTACTGATTTGTTTAGATAGATAGAACAGATGTGATTCTAATTGGACTGTAGTTAACAGATATACAGATGAACAGTGAACTGTTTAGTTTTTCGGTCATAGATATATTAGAATGACCTGTATAAATAGATAGACGTTGTTTTACTTAGTATGAGGGGCCAATGTTGGTGGGTCACTATACGAGGTTGTAATAAGTTTTTGTGATTGGTTCTGGAAAATGATGGCTAATGTTTAGTTGCTTTAGTCCTTCATTATAAGTTTTTTTGTTTTGGTTTTGAAAAATAATTGTGGTTATTTGGTTTATTAATAGGGTGATTGTGTTCCTAGCATTTGAGTTGAAAAAAAAAAACTATTGGGCCGTAAAAGTGTCCAATAGTGATAGTTAGAAGTAAGGTGTTTTATTCTGATTTGATGCATGTTATTTTATAAATGTGTTTTTCCTTATATTAATTTGGAGTTATAACGGCTGGTGTGATTTGATCTTGATTACATAAATGGTTTTGTATACTAAGTTACTTGGTTAGTAAATAAGTTATGAAGTTAGTTAATTAAGTTTAATTTTCAAATATAAGAGTTTTGCTTAAGGTTTTCGTTCAGAAAGGAGTTAATAAAAACTAAAATATCCACTGATATAAGGTAGGGGGAAGCTTAGATAACCTGAATGTTGAAATAGTTAAGCAATGCTGTGCATTCATAAATTAGTGGGAAATCAGGGTTGGTGAACGTGTGTACACGAATGGATAGACGTATCCAGGGCTTGCACACACGTCACTGTGTTCATAAATGGCAGTATGGGAAGTACGGGGGCAAGAAATAGGGGCTGTGAAATACCAGCTTTAATTTTATTAAAGGTGTTCATAAAATATGAACATGGGCTCAGGGTGGAAGGTGAGAAATACCAGCTTTAATTTTATTAAAGGTGTTCATAAAATATGAACATGGGCTCAGGGTGGAAGGAACAGAATTGTGGTTGGCAATGTCAATGTGGAATGTATAAGCTTTATGAAAACTTATGCCAAATTGTTTTATAACGAACAACGATGTATTTCATAAGGTGTTTTAAAAAATTATTTTACAAAATTTTTTTATTGGCAAGGGAGGTAAAGGGTGAGTGTCTTAAATGAGCATTACTGTATGTACATGTGGTCATGTCGTGTATTCATTCTTTATACTTCTTACTAGGTGCGCACCGCTTCTTTACTTTTTCTAACTATATTGTTTTTGTACGTCCTCGGTTTTGGAAGAGTGGGAAGTTTTATAAAAAAAAAAAGAAAAATGTTTCGATGAAGAATTTATGAGCTGTTCGTATAATATGTGTATTTGATACAGGAAACGGGAGGAGCTAAGAAAGAACCAGAAAAGTAGAAATATATAGTAGATAGCTATATAATTTTGAAAAAAAAAAAGAAGGAAGGAAAGAAGGACTATTTGGATTAACAGGGTTACCATACGTGGTATTATACAAAGAGAGTTCGAAGAAGAAGTATATGGGGGGGGGGGGGTACTAGCAAACCATATCACTGGGAGAAGAGTTAAAAGATATATTATTTACTTGAGCTGATTTAGGGAAGATTAGAGGAAAAAGAGGGAATAGAATAAGGGGATTAGGAGTAAAGATTTTTCCTTTATAAGGAAAATTCTTTAATAAACATGGGGAGGTGTAACAGTAAGGGAGTACTGGGGTATTATTAGGATCTAGTGGGAAACAGATACAGCACGATTGAGCATTGAGACTGAAAGCGGGGAGAGATGCTCAATCGTGACGTATTGGGTTGGCAAGGGCAGTTAACATCAAGCCTTTGACTAGAGAGGAAGCTAACTTGTCATCATGAAGAAATAAACAGTATTTGCATAAAACCAACACGTCTTGTGAGTTCCTGCTCTGTTACAGGACGACACCAAAATAAAAATATTGCAAATTTGACAAAGCAGACATAGCTCTGTCTAGTCGGGTTTCATAACCGTTCATTGTTAATTTTAGAAATTTTAATGTTAAATAACAAAAATTTAACTTTGTCCGAGTTTGTCGAAGTTCTTTATTTATGTTTTACATGAAGTATTGAAGTTATATTGTTCAATTTGTTTTCTTTCTTATGTCCTTATTAACTTTTTGACTTATTTTACAAACATTACTATATGCGATTATATATGGTACAGGAACACTCGGAAGAAGACCATGGTGAAAGTCTAGAGGGGTGACACCAAGAGTTTACCGCACTGGGTGACACCAACCCCAGTGACGCCACTGCGTTAAGTATGTGTCCGGACCAAGAATTTCTGCCTTCGTGCACCTGATTTGAACTTTTGACTGCTATCCTCAGTCTACCTGCAGAGCAGCAGGTTGTGTCCCTCTTAGTCTGGCCCCTAACCCAAGTCCTGTCCGACACATAGTTGTGCTTCCGTCGGCTTAGCTCTTGGGGTCATTGGGACACGCAAGCCCTCCCCCCCCCACATGGGGGAGGGGGAGAGAAGCTTAAAACCGTCTGTTTTTATGGCGTTACTTATCCACATACACCGTGTCCTTGACCATTAATTCCTCTTCTTCTTCCTCCTTAGGTGTTTGGTCTGGAGCAGAAATTGACCATCATGACTCATTAATCCTCCATGCCACTTGATAAGCAGATGAAGATGGTGTTACTTATATTATATGTTGCCTACCCCGCCTCTCTTGCCTAGTATTTTCCCACATAAGGCTACTGTATTTATTCTATCTAAGCGTTGGGTTTCTTATCTATCAATAATATAACTCTTCGTTGGCTACTGAAGATGGGGACGGAACATGTGTAGGAATGTCCCCAGTGCAAAGATACTGATTCTTGATTTCACATTTCTGTCCACAATATCCTCAACATTCTTTTACAACAAACAAAGGGAAAAGCAAGACTGTAGACTTCACTGCACCAGATTTTATCCCACGTGACTAGATCGTCTGTCTGCTCAGTGGCCTGCCTAAATCGTCGCACAGGACGAACTCGGTGGTTCCATTGAAGACACCTAGGGGCACACGAAAAACATTGCACTAATGAACCGAGTGACGGAGTCTGAAAACGAACGTACGACCTTTGTAACACTACGCAGTCAGCTTGACCTTGTCGCCTTGGAGACTCAAACCATTATTTTAAACAGACAGACATCTCCAAAGCCTCTAGTTTCTTCATCATATGATCACCATATCGTCGCCATGTAGACTCAAACCATTATTTTAAACAGACAGACATCTCCAAAGCCTCTAGTTTCTTCATCATATGATCACCATATCGTCGCCATGTAGACTCCCTACATTATTTTAAACAAACAAACGTCTCCACTACACTACCTCTAATTGATGAAGAATAATTTCATGAAAAGCCGTGTTCTGTTTAAAGACAAAATATGACCGGTTTTCCTTGACTATTCATATACCAAAGACCTCACCATGTATTGATCAGGCAAACTGTACGGTTGCATTCTTCTCTTTCAGTTCTAGACAGTTATGACTTTTAGCCACACCATCCGAGCCAAATCATTTTCCTCAGTTACTATAAGAATACACATAATATATTTCTGAGATGGCATTAATTAAAAGTGTTTAAATTTCTTCTTTATGATTTCAATGTACATGAATGTTTAGCTTGCTTTCCTTTGGGGTGTAAAAGTATGAAACTTTTGTTAATTTTTTATTTAATATCTTTATTTACTGCAATAAATATATTAGATCTGTGTATGTTATTTCTCAAAGTGATGGGTTAACAGATCTGCAGAAATGGCTGCATTAATAAAATTAGAAATGGTGCGGGGTAATCGGCAAAAGAATCTGACAGGTTTAACAGACCCAGTGGCAATAGTTCTCGCTGTGATTGACTGATTGAGGAATCGACATCACAGCATTCCCATAAGCGCTCCTTCCCCATCCTCAGCAGCCAGCGAAGAGTTCCAACACCAATAATACCAGTAGCAATCTGATTATATGTCCGTCTCGCCTTTCCTATGAGCGTCGAGCGTCGGCCAGATCCCCTCGTCACTCCTCGCTGTCTCATTCTCAACCACGTCTGCCTTGTCATGTATCAATACTCCATCAAGTTCTGCAGAGCCAGCCAATCTGTCCGTCTGTTCATTTCCCAGCACACCGGCATGCCCCGGAGAAAAGATCCAGGCGATGCTTGTCACCCGTGACCTCCGAAGCGAAGCAAGCCACTCCGCACGAAGCCTGCCCGTCCTCACCCTCGTCAGCATGCTTTCTGAGTCAGTTACAATCACGATGTGCGTGTGTGTCGTATTCTCCATCCAGCGGAGAGCCGCCGTGACTGCCTCCACCTCCATTCTTAAGCTGGATGTTGTGGTATCATATGCCAGGCTCTCCTGCACCAAACGTCGACATTAGCTTTGGCTATGAACCCCCAGCCACTTCTCTCACCTCTTGACACCGAACCATCTTTGTAGATAATCACATCACCCGAGTGAGCATTGTCCTGAATTAGTTGCTGGATTTTCACTTCCGTGGCCCCTGCTGGCCACTCCCTGCTTAATGTGATTATAATTCTGCACAAGTCTGACTGCTCCGCTGGCACTCTGACCCACTCCTCTCCACGCCTAATGTTCTCCAAGGGGCACACCTGTCTGATCGTATCCTCCGCCTGAGCCATCCATGATTTCCCTCTTATCAGTCGCTGACCCTTAACTGCGTCCAGCGCCTCATGCAGTGGGTGGTCTGTGTCTGCAGCTACTCTGAGGTATGCCTTTGCCTGTATCACCTTGAGCCTACCTTCAACAGTCGGCAGACCAAGGTTGTAACGCATACACACTACTGGGGTGTCTCTGGTGCATCCCAGAATGACCCGCATAGCTTCGTTCTGTATGCGCTCTAACTTCACCAGCTGACTCTCTGAGACTGTGAGCAGTCTTAATCCATAATCAATTACTGAGAGGATCAAGTGCTGGTATAGTGTGAAAAGCATTCTCTGCTCTGTGTCCATTGCAGCCATAGTTTTAAGTGCACTGAGTCCCTTTTGAGATCCTGTCAAAATCGTCTCCACATTGTCCTTGAAGGATAAGCTCCTGTCAAATGTGATCCCCAGATACCTCAATTTGTTCTCTCTGCTGACATTTCTACCATCTATCGTGAGGCTTGGGACATCAGCTCTCACAATCCTGTTGTCCAGAGAGCACCACAAAATCTCGCTGTGAGAAACATAAAAGTACTCAGTATCTTAGATATTGCAGAGCAAATGTGTTTGACTACTACATATATAGTAAACTTGCCTTGTAAATCACTAACAGCCAACAACATAAACTGCTGGGGTTAATTGCGAAATCTTGTATGGGATAGGCAGCTAACTTGTTAACTAAATATACTCTTCTTCTAGCTTCCGTTCTTATGTTTACACCGACAGACGAGTTCTCGTGACGCAGACAGTATCTGGAGCTCCTATTTAATATCTGCGGGCGCTTGAGTGTAGTTGATAGGGGGTTTCACTGTTAAATATCGCGAACGCGACGTCACGAAGGTTCGACAACTCATTTGTGGCCCGCTAACAGAGAGAAAGACTGGCCACGTATTTATTCATCATGCACTCAAGTATAATCAATGTGGTGGTTCTATCACACCGTAGACCCATGGCAAGAAACTGCTGCGGGACTACACATCTGATCACAAGAGGAGGTTAAGTACTAACAGCCTAGACACCAGCACATGCAGGAACTGATGGGAAGGCGTGACAAACTCATCTACTGCCTTTAGTACCTTGTAGTGTTCGGGGTGGGGGTGTCTTCAGCCTGAGGAATTAAGGTCACCTGGTTAGTGAATTAGCCGCGAACTGTGCAGGTAGGGGTTTTCTTTTTGCCCCCGACGAAAACAAATCCACACCCTACCGAGGATTCGAACCCGGCATTCTAGCCACTCGGCCAGCCTTTTTCGGACAAAGAGGCAAAGAAAATCAGAGCAAATACTATAAAAAGCATGTCATCATGATGCGCCATGCTGATAAATATGGCATTGTTCGCCATCCCACACGATCACGTCATGGTGATTATTGGGGGCTGGCATTGTTCGCCATCGCACACGATCACGTCATGGTGATTATTGGGGGCTGGCATTGTTCGCCATCGCACACGATCACGTCATGGTGATTATTGGGGGGTGGCATTATTCGCCATCGCACACGATCAAGTCATGGTGATTATTGGGGGCTGGCATTGTTCGCCATCCCACACGATCACGATGTCTCGGATCAGCTCTGTATTCTTGTCCCAATTATGCCATGTGACCAAGCCATTCGGGCATTTTATCTCTGTGTCTGCTCTTTGCTCTCTTCCCATCAATTATCAGAAAATGCACGTGGGAATTCTCAAAATAGCATGAACCCAGATGTACAAGCAGACCCCCTTGAGTTGGCTTCCCATACAAAGGTATGGGTTCCGGTCGCTCAGAAAACAATGGCAAACACCATCAACACAGCATGTGCCATGCCGATAAGCGTGGGCGGTCATGTTTTGCCATCTCACTCGATCAGCAGAGTCGTGGATCAGCTCAGTGTTCTTGTCGCGACCATGCCACGTGGCCAAGCCATCTAGGTATTTGCTTCTCGGTCTTCCCCTTGGTCTCTTCCCTTCGATCTTGCCAGTTGTCACCAAGTTCTCCAAGTCATTTCTTCTCATAACATGCCCAAAATATTTTGACTGTTTACGTCTAATGACTCTAATCAGTTTACGATCTTCATCTGAAGGACATGTTCATTGGTTTTTCTGTCTGTCCGTGGTATTCTTTACATTTTCCTCAGAAACCACATTGCCACAGCCATCAAATGTTTTTCAGCTTGACTGCTCATTGCCCACGCCATACAAGAGTACAGGTTCTGTGCAGCACTGCAACACTCTTTTTCTCGTTTCAATTGATACCTTTTTATTGGTCAGTATGTTTTTTATCTTGCAAGACTACATTCGCAATGGCAATTCTTGTTCTAATCTCTTCAACGCATCTCCCATCAGATGTTATGGCTGTTCCGAGATAACTGTACCGATTCACTTGCTTAAGAATATGCCCATTTACTTGTATATCACATTGTGGTATTTCCTTCTTCCCAGTGACGACCATAATCTGTGTCTTCTTACTATTCAATTCTAACCCTAGTTGTTCACTGTGTGCAACAACCGCATCTACTAAATGTTGCAGGTCCTGTTCATTGGCTGCAATCAAGACTGTATCATCTGCATATCTAATGTTATTGATGAATCGTCCCCCAATATTGATTCCTTCCATATCCTCTATATTTCTGAAAATATTTTCACTATACAATTTGCAAACTATTGAACGTAAACTTGCCGGGGGAAAAAAATCACCAACAGCCAAAAAATGCTGGGGTTGACAGCGATGCCCCGTAAAGGAAATGCAACTAACAGATGTACAGAAGAATGAACGCTAACTCTGAATCAACGCTTGAAAGGAAGTCATGATACACACTGTTGAACGAGCAGTTCAAAATATCAAAAAATATAACCAACAATATGTCACGCAACACTTAAGCTAAACATTCCTAGAAGTAAATAAATTCACGAGACCATAACTAGAAATAGAAGGGGGAAAATGTATGTAGAAGATGTGTATCGCAAAGGTGTATCGAAAAGGAACATGGACTGGCCAATACCTAAATTTTCAGAGCTTCACACCTGTCCAGTACAAACGGGGCTTAGTACGGACCCTGTTTGACCGTGCTAGAAAGATATGCACCCAGGACACACTGACAGAGGAATTTGAAACTCTGAAGAATGTCTTAAACCTGAATGGGTACTCCACAGAATTTATAAAGCGCCACTGCCAACAGCCCAAACCAAAACCAGACTTAACTACAGTCCCTAAACTCAAGGTATTTATCCAGCTAACCTTTCGAGGGGATGACGTAATGCAACGTCTACAAGACCGGCTTACTACAGCAGTAGGCCGAACATTCTGTGCTGCAACTCCAGTCATTAGATATAAAACCGTACCGATTCCTACACCAGCAGTCAAAGAGCCTGTTCCTCTGTACGCCACAAAAAATTGTATTTATCAATCCACATGTAGATGCCAGGCCTTCTACATTGGTAGAACAGAGAGACAGCTTAACAAACTAGTGTCAGAGCACATACCTCAATGGGTCAACAAGATACAACACACAGGAGATGCTAGCCTCGTGGGGCAGACACACCGGAAGCTCCCGGTGTCTTCAATTGGTAGGCACATTGTCGAGAGCGGCCATGTGGTTGACAGAGACACTGCCTTTCGCGTGTTGTTTAACACACAAAATACTCGCTTGTTAACATTTGTAGAAGCAAGTATGATTAATCAACGCAAGCCAGAATTGTGCAAACAGAAAGACATGTTAGTCAGCTTAAAATTACCGTGGTAGATAATTGACATTACTGTGCGAATATGTGTATATTTCAACTTGAAGGATTTATCTAGTTAATTCACGTAAGTTGTGTGATTTCTGCAGTATGTACCTGACGAGATGCAGCGAAATATGCCAGGCAATAAATCGTGCAATCTATTGTTTGTGTCTTCGTTATTCAAATTCACTACGGGAAAACATTGTTTTGTATGTAGAAAAACCAAACTGGGCTGAATTTCATAAGTATAACAATAAGCATTATCTTCTTGAGGGCAAAAAATAACCACACCAAAGAATACCACTAATGGAGTCTATGAACCAACACAACGAAACTATACAACTAATGTAGTATATGAACCACCAGAACGAAACTAAGACAATGGAAAAGTTTAAATATAAACAGCCATAGACAACCGCAGAACAGGATTAAGCAATACACCACGACAACAAACACTGGTATATTAGGCGATCATTCTTGCAAAGTAAAATGCTAATTATCTGACACCACTTAACAGCAAGCTATAAATACTGCAGCAGAAACAGCCGGACTGTAAAATGTGCACTTTAGGAAATAATAAAAGTATGACAAATCCCCGAGAAGAAGGTCGAGAGCACAATGCGATTATCATAACTGATCAATAAACATAACATTTTAAAAAGCGTATTTTATAAGTATCTGAAATAACAAACGACACTAAAGTTTGTTCATGTCCTTTATGTGACGCTGCACTCAACCCCAGCATTTATCAGCTATTCGTGACTTACTAGGACATTTTAGTTCAGTAGTTTGCCATTGGTAAACAGACCAAGAGAAATCATGCTGGATGGGTTGAGAAGGTGGCATGGAGGAATGCCATCAGCAGAGTTGATCCAGAAAACCAAAGACCGAGATCTATGGACAGTCATGAACGCCACCGCCAGCTGGCATGGCACTTGATGATGATGATGATGAGTTTGTCACTGCTTTCTGAAAGCTCAACGCCCTATTCCATTTGAATCAACGCAAAGCGACCTGCTTCCAAATCACCCGCAGCTGATTTCGAACCTACGACGCCGTACATCTGGGAAACTGTGAAACGTGCACACTGCTCCTATTTACATATTATGTTGCACGAACTTTACAGAAAGTGAATACAAAACTTGGATCGGCAATATTTTGAAACACTGCACAGTCATTAGACATACACCCTACATCACGCCGGTCGCCTTTACTGACCAGAATATTGACCGGTACTGATATTAGGCTAGGCAGGCCAGATCACTGGGATATACGCTCATAGTAATGGCCGGCAAGTGATTAGCATGGCAGAGTAGATAGGAGCGCCCCTATTTAAACATCCGATGTGCTGATGCCGAGCTGGCGGATTCAACCCCTACACCGGTTAGTTGGACGCAAACTGCTGAATTCTCGTCCTTGACGTAAATTACAAGTAACTCTGGAGTCGGAGTGGGTTCGCCTGATGGCGAGGGACATTGGTAATATGGAAATCTAATCCACACGCCTACATCAGTACAGCGCATTAGAAGTAGTAACATGTGTATTGACTACGTTTGAATTCAAACTGGGTGAACAAAACAAAAACATTCACTGAACTGCGTACTGGTAAATGTGCAACAATCCACCCCGTAACACAATCGCCGCCAGCAATGATGTTACACAATGAACAAGAAATGTGCAACATTCCACCTTGTAAAACAATCGTTGCCATCACCGATGTTACACAATAAACGAAAAATGTGCAACACATGTGTTCACGCACTCATACACACAAAATGCCCTCGGCGGCGTGCCAAAAATTACTTCAATGAACAACGTTCGGGTAATACATGTAACGCTACCTTTGGTAGCAATAAATACAGGCGAATTAATCTGTATTGCACATCTTATAACCTGTAGTCACTAACATTTATAGCATATAGGCGCTAAAATTGATAGCACATGGACGCTAAAATGTATAGCACATGGGCGCTAAAATGTAAAGCACATGGGCGCTAAATGTATAGCATGCACATTTTTTTCCCCTTGACAGACAGACAGACAGACAGACAGACAGACAGTGAGATAGAGAGGGGAGAGAGAGAAAGAGAGGGGAGAGAGAGAGATGTTAGCATTCGGCATGCTTCGCCAACTGTTGGATCATAGTACGTAATTTGATTGGAAGGGCTCAGAAAGTCGATACACAATTCAACTGGGTCAACGGACGCTGTGCAGGCACAGTAAGGAGAAAGTGAAGACAGCCAACGGTGTCTGTCATCAGTGCTTCAACGTGACCCCGCGATGATGGCCCCTGTGCTTGCTGATCTCATAAGAAATAAGTACAGGACACTTTTGCGCGCCTGAGGGTGCAATCAGACATGTGCTAGACCCACGAGTGTTGTCGACCAATGGCACTCTGTGAGTGATGTGGTCAGTCTCACACGGGCCGCTTTCACTTCCCAAGACACTTCCTGGAGTACATTTTGGACTGTGTTGACCTGGGAGCTCATGTTTTCGTCTTCTTCCGTACGCTTGAAATGTGTCTATAACTGAAATATTGTCTTGTCTCTTCTATGAATTGTAACTGTCTTGTTTAGATCGCTCAGTGGTCCACTGTTGTTGCCACGGGCCAGGTTTGCCTAGATATGTCGTATTTTGCAGTCTTGGAGTATGTGCTCTGCTGTCTGCGGCGCCAATCCACAAGTGCACATGGCTGATTCGTCAATCTTGAATTATATATGCATGTGGTTGCGTAATCTAACGTGTCCTGTTCTTATGTGTTGAAAAATAATTTGTTCTGGTCTGTCCATAAAGTGGAAATTGTCTTCAGCTGATGCTGGTAGTTTTCTGACTGATTTGATCATTCTCTTCTTTTGGTGGTTTGTAACAAGCTCTTCTGTTGCTCCTTCCTTAATCGATCCGATCTCTCATTTCCAGGTACTCCACAGTGCTGGCAATTTCCCAGGCAGGAGCTCCTCGAGTACTGATTTTGCAATTGTCAATAGCACCACAGGCTGTGTACCATGCTTGGTATTCAGTAATTTCTCTGTTGCTATCTTGATTGTCTGGATTTCTGCATCATAGTTATGGCAGTACTTTCCTATTGATACTCTAGCCATGTCCCTAGCATTATTTGGGTATTCTATGTACTCTCCCACTCCTACAATTCAAACAGCATATTGAGCCAACCCGTCTGTACAGACTGGGATCCGAATGTCCTCTGCGTATTTTCATCAAGGAAACAGAGTGGTTGTTTTGCGTTGTACACTTTTCTGTTCTTCCTTGTTGAATATTCCTTTCACTTTTTTTTGGAAGGGGGGGGGGGGGGAGAGAGAGAATGTCAGAATTTGCAGCGATAGTCTATGTTTCTCTCTCCATGGAGTTAATTCTGGGATAGTTTTCTGGGAAATACCAAATGTAGACATATCAGTGGTTTGTCTGCAGAGTCGTTTGGCCAGATGGATAAAACTTGCTTCTTTTCAACCGCCCCATAGCTAGGTTTTTAAATCATTTCTTCATAGGGTGGCCTGGCAAGCTGAGGAACTCTTCTGCTTGTATTAGCGTCTTCGTATCTCTGTGCTCTCTCGGTGCTTGTGTCCTTCCCATCGTCTCCAGCTCGACTATAGAGGTTGATCTCATCCCTCTCTCTAAGTGCTTAAAATTGCATGCCTCGTGTCCAGCTCTTGTAGTGTGGTTTTTTATGCTGAACACCACGCAGTTGACCCGTATTTCAGGTGTGGTTGGATGCTCTGTTGATAAACTTTGCTAAGTATTTTTTCCACTGGCTCCCCTTGTGGTTCCACTTAGTTTTCTCAGGATGTCTATTTTCCTTCTGGCTTTTGTTGCTACTTTGTTGATGTGCTTTGTCCATGTTAGCCTGTCATTAAATGTTACTCCAAGGTATGTTGGTTCTTTATCTTCTCTTAGGGGTATTCCATTTATCTGGATGGCGCCAGCCTTTTGTTTTGGAGAGAGGGTAAATATGGTGGTGCTGCACTTGTCAATGTTTATGCTCACACACCATCTAGCTGCCCATGCAACTAATGCACTTGCAGCCCTTTGTGGCGATCTAGTAGCCACTGATGCTTGTTCATTTGTACTCCATAGCGTCATCATCGTACATTGCCGCTTTAATTCCAACAAGAGTATTGATGAAGGTTGGAACAAGTGTGGGGGACAGGACTCCAACCTTGGGGGAACCATGACGCATTAGAACTTTCTTGCTCTTGAGGCCATCTATCTGTACTCGGGCTCTTCTGTTGTGCAAGTATGCTTTAACCAACATGTACATTCTTCCATTTACTTTACAATTTCTCAATTTCATCATCAGACCTTATTTCTAGCCTGTCGAAAGCTTTCTTTAGGTCTATCCGTGATGCAAGCACCAGTTTCTTGCCTTGGAATGCATCCTCAATTTCTTGAGAGAGGTGGTCTATTTGATCTTCTGTATGGGAAGCCCAAGTCAATTTTCACAAATGCAGATAGAACCCATGGCCGTCGGGCCGGCTAGCCACTACGCTAACGCAGCCTGCATCTGTGATCGGCTGGGGCTCAATGGGATGTTAGCTTCCTGAGAAGTTCACCCCTTGATAATGTTCAAAACTTAAGTCTTATATGAAACACTGGTGCGGGCTGACAAAGAGGTTGGCGAAACAACACAGCTAACACTGTTTTTTTGGCATCACCTAGGGCAGTTGATGTTAACGTGATCACACGCGGAGACAACGTCGGCGTATTCACAGCTAGCGCGCTAGGGAAACATTATTCCTCCATTCCCGCAGCATTCTGCGCTCTAAGATTTGTATCCTCCGTGCATTAACATGTATATCCTCCATACACCAAGATTTATATCCTATGTGCACTAAGATTTATATCCTCCATACACCAAGATTTATATCCTATGTGCACTAAGATTTATATCCTATGTGCACTAAGATTTATATCCTATGTGCACTAAGATTTATATCCTCCGTGCACTAAGATTTATATTCTACGCGCTCTAAGATTTATATACTCCGTGCACTAGGGCCTGCAAAATGTGATGAAAATGTGACACTTTACACACTCACAGCATGTTTCTGATACAAAACTGTTTTATTTGTTTTAAAATAAAATCATGTGCGCATCCACACCAAGTCTACTTAACTACATCACAAATTATTGAGTAATAATTGTTCAAGTATTGTCATGTGTGTAAAATCACTCATCGGCATGTTGGTATAATGGTTTGGACGTTAAGATGGAAAAGTGGCCACTTATTGCTCCGCACACACACTCTAGTCTACAAAATGTGATGGTCCTAAGACTTCACTTACCCACAACAAGTTTCTGCCGCGGAAATTTTTTCAATGAAAAATTTAAAATTAACGCCAAATTTAAATGAAATCGCCAATCAATGAGTATAATCGTTTGAGTATTATCCGTTGTGAAAAATCACTTGGGTATTCAAACTTGATTTTGCTTAATGCAACAAGATCCATAAAGCAGTGTTTCTACTTTGAATCTTGCAAAATCCGCACGTCCTTCACATGACCTCTTGGAGATTTGATAACAACTATATTGGGAATTTTCTCCAAACTGTCAGATGAACTTCCCCAACTGCACCACGCAATTAAATTGTCTGTATTGGTTTGCTCTTTATACGCTCCCCAACATTACATTTTTTCACAACGGTATTGTTTTTCGATTTTATTGTTTCAAAAAATAAGTAAAAAATAAGCTCCAGTAATCGCTCTTCCGTGTTATCTGGGTGGGTGAGAAAAGGTGACATCTAACTTGACTCCTGTCCCCCACTTCCAGCGCTTGTGGTACATGTTTGAGTCTTCGTGCCGTGCAAGAAGGAACCTCAACTATCAACTAACAACCTCGGTGGCCTAGTGTTTAGTGCGTCTGATTATCAACGGAGGTCCGGGTACAACCTCCAGAGCTGACATGTTTTTTTTTTTTTAAACCATACCATTCTGGGCTCGTTCCAACTCAGTAGAAGTAAACACAAGACAATTTTTCAGAATTATTATCTTGATGACGTGACCTAGTATATATGTAAACCAATCTCCCTAAATGTCCCAGGGCAGCATTAAAATTCATTGGACGGAAAGAGGAACAAACAGACTGCTCCAACCAGATCTGATGTACTCGTGTTGTCAGTATCAGAGCGATAGCAAGAGGCCAATTCTGTTTTCAATGCATTTCCTGCTGTATTGTTCATTCCTACGCCTTCACCGTGCGAACCCTACGACTTCGTCTGCATGTTAAAAGCGTAAACTAACGGCCGGAATGTTTCGAATACTACACATATGTATATAAATGAAAGAACCAAAATTCTCCTGAAATACACTATTATATAATCTGCATAATATGACACACTAAAAGTATAACTACATAAACATCCATTGTATGAAATAACAACAGGCACTACATATTCCAGTTAAACACGGACTTGAACACGATATGACTATTACAAATACAGTAAAGGTAAAGATAGTCCCATATCACATACTAGGGGGCGGAGTGGTCTCGAGGTATGGTGTCCACCTCGAGTGCTGGATGTCCATGGTTCAAGCCCCGGTGAGGGCCGGGATTTTTTCACGTGGACTTCTAGTAACAAAATTGCCCCTGGTCTCTGGGTCCGTGTGTATTGTTGCGGGTCAAGCGCATATTGTTGCAACAGAAACAAAAAACCATCGCCAAAATTGATGCAGCAGTACAGAAGAACCGTTGTCGACGCATACGTTCGCTAGCGAAAGAATGTGATGTGTCAATTGGGACAATTCAAAAGGTCGTTCATAAGAAACTGTAATATTGGAAGGTGTGTTCACAGTGGGTACCACGGGTGTTGATCGACCACCAAAATAAGGAACGCATGGGATGGTGTTTGAACCACTTGCTGCGTTACAGAGTGGAGGGTGATGCATTTCTCTTCCGCATAGTGGCGGGCGATGAATCATGGTGTCACAACTTTGAGCAGAGCAGCAAAAGAGAGAGCATGCAATGGAAGCTGCTGGATCACCAAAAGCCAAACAATTCAAGTTACAGGTTTCTGCTGGTAAGGTTATGCTGAGCGCATTTTTTTAAAACCATGAATGGCTATTGTTGGCCGACTTTAAAAGAACCTGGTGTCAACAACAACTCTACCCACTACTTGGAAACACTACACAAGCTGCAAAAAGCCATCAAGAATAAACGACCCGGCATACTCTCTCGCGGTGTGATTTTGTTGCACGATAATGCTCGTCCGCATGTTGCAAAGATTGTGCAGGAAGCATTAGCTTGGAATAAGTGAGAAATTCTGCAACATCCAGCCTACAGTCCTGATTTGTCACCGTGTGATTTTCATTTCGGGCATCTAAAAATATTTCTCAAGGGGAAATGATTTCACACAGATGCAGACATAATTAACGCGGTAAACACTTGGTTCAGTGAGCAACCACAATCCTTTTTTGCGGACGGCATTCGCCGCCTATCTAAGCAATGGGATGCTTGCCTGAATGCCTACGGCGACTTCTTCTTACCAACCAATGGTGCATAATTCATTCAAAATGAATGCTTTGTTTAATTCTACCACACCAATTAATGTTTCTTTCATGCTTTTGTAATAAAGCCACTGGAACGGGTTTCAAATGAACGACCCTTATACAATGTAATAAATAAAATACAAAGTATAGATGGACATTAGGAAATGCTAAAGAACTCAGTCCATCAAATAATAATGGTGTCTACTGTTTAGGCTAAGTCAACCCTAGAACCGTATTAGAAAAATAACCCTGCCTCTGCTATGGATTTAATCTGGACCACTATCTTGGCAGGCAAATGTAATAACTGCAATACCATAACAACTGCAAAAATACAACACAATACTATAAATGATAGCGAATGTCCTTCTACCTTCTGATGAAATCGCCAACACTGAATGTGTGCCCACTGTGCTTTTGTCAACCCAACAGGTTCGTGTTATGATTATACGGAGACACTACATGATCAATGGGTAGTTTGTCTCTCACTAACGAAAAGGAAAGTGCCAGTCTTCCAAGTACACATGTTTTAATTAGTTAGTCGCGGTTTCAACTTCACGGCAACGGGTCGTCCCCATTATGCTCCATTCCTGTGCTAGTGAATATCACACGAAATGCTCTTCACTGCCCTATGTGAAAAGTGGAATAGATAAGGAGTCTCGACAAAGCCAACAGCCCGCACAGGTACACTGTGCATAATGCATGTGTTCAGACGTCAATGGATTTCCGCGTGACTGGTACATCAAGGAATAATTCTCCAAAAACGCCATATCCACGCTCGGTGTATCATTTAATAATGCCTCGTATTATGTCATATTTACGTTTAATTATACACGATTAGTTTATCCGGAAATATTTTTTGTATAACGCTGTGTTTATTTATACACAATGTGTTTTACAGGGAATAACTTCCGTATAACGCGATATATAAGTTTGCTTATACACGATTCATGTCTCGGAAAATAATTCCGCTGTAACGCCATATTGACGTTTACTTATACGAGATTGGTGTATCAGGAAATAATTCCGGCATAACACCACATTAATGTTTACTTACACGCAATAATTGTAACCAGAAATAATTCCCGTATAACGGGATATATAAGTTTACATATACACGATTGGTGTATCAAGAAATCTCATTGGCACCTTGCCGTCTTGACAGACGATAGTTTGTTACATTGTGCTTCAAAAAGGCATAACTACAACCCATGGCGGTGGAGAATGTGACTGATAAGGCCAATTCGCGCTGTAAATGTTCGTGCGCAGTAGATGCATTTGAACACATAGTCATTTCCACCATCATGCACAATCTAACGTCTCACACTCTCGGTGTGTGACTTATCTGCAATCATGTTCTCCTTTATCTGTATTCCATTTCTGATATTTGCCCTCCATGCAACACGTTCAGCGACGACATACTCCCAATGTGAATTATCAATGCCTGTATCAATAATGTCCCGCTTACACACATCTTTGTATCGTAGTAAAGGCCGACTCTGAGATCCCTTACCCAACTGTAATTCACCAAACAAGATGTCCTTTGGTATTCTACCATCATCCATCCTCCTAACGTGTCCTATCCATCTACGTCTACGAAGACTGAGCGTGGAACACACCGTCACACAACCTTATCTGTCCAATACTTCAGTATTTGTGATTTTGTCTTGCCACTTAATACTAAGTATTCTTCGCAGACACCGCATATGAAAGCCGTTTGAACGTTTCTCTTGGTGTAAGTTTACCAGGATTCACTGCCATAAAGAAGAGTACTAAGGACACAGGCTTGGTAGACAAGGACTTTTGTTTTGGCAGTAAGCTTCCTGTTCTCAAAGACTCTTTTAGTTAACCTGTTCATTGTTGTTGCTGCCTTGCCAATCCTGATGTTGATTTCCTGATCGAGGGATATTTTTGTTATTTACCTCTGGATGATCCTAGATATGTAAAATGGTCTACTATCTCCAGTTCGGCGTCGTCAATAAAGATTGATGGTGCACCGTGTGCACCTTGTCTTCTTCTTGCTAACTGTTAAACCAAATTCAGAACAAGCATTGGAGAATGCAGATAGTAGTCGTTGCAATTCTTCCTCAGAGTGGGTCGTAATTGCAGCATAATCTGTAAAACGTAACTCTCTGATCGGTAACCTTGCTCCACTCTTGATTTCAAACTCTTCTGAAGTTGCACCATCAAACTTGATTATACCCTTCATGCCTGCGTGGAACGATTCCACAAAGGACAGAAGAGTTGGTCAGCCAATCTTCTTTAGTGCCTTAAACATATCCTCATGGCTGGCCAAATCAAATGCCTTTGTGAAGTCGATGAACGTAATAAACAGTGGTTGATTCTGTTCCCGGCATTTTTCTTGCATTTGTCGCAATGAGAATATCATATAAATGGTAGACCGGTTCTGTCGGAAGCCACACTGTGATTCAGAGTAGACTTAATCTCTCAGGACTTGAAGTCTGCGCAGAACAATTCTGGCAATTACTTTCCCAACAATACACAGACGTGAGATACCCCTATAGTTGTTGCAGTCGGCTCCGATCGCCCTTGTTCTTGTACAGCGTTATGATGCTTGAATCTTTGAAATCCTGTGGGACTTGTCCTTCTCGTCAGCATAGCTCTATTAGCTGGTGGATGTGTAGAGTGAGTGTGTCTTGCCCACTCCTGATAACCTCTATTGGAATCCCATCCTTACCTGGAGCCTTGCCAGATGCAAGCTCATTTATAGCAAACTTAACTTCTGTTATGGTGGGAAATGTGTCCAGGTGGTCAAGAGTTGGCAGGGCCTCTATGGCGTTGAGGGCATCATCCGCTAGCTTGGTCTCACTTGAGTAAAGCTCTAAATAGTGCTCTACCCATCTATCCATCTGCTGTTTCTTATCAGTGATCAATTGACAAGGACTTGTAACCCGTAACTGCTATTTCTCCCTTTGATTCCGAGACCGGTTAAGACCAGGGATGGAGTTATGCCTCTCCATAGCACAAAGCTTGGGCTAAAATATAGAGACCATATGTTGCCCATGCAGCATGATTCCTCACTCGGCCTACCTAGTTCACTCCAGAGGAAAGGTAACACCTATACATCTGGAACAAGACAAGCTGCAGAAGCTACCGGATTAGCAAAGCAATGCTCTAACTGTCCGCCTGTCGGAGCCTCGTTTCTAGACCAGCTGCCAGCCAAGGTTTAGGGCCTGGTCTGTCCTGCCATGACATATTGTCTTTAGGTTCCATTCCAGAACAGGTCATTATTCTGCGCCTCAGAACAGGACACAATAGATTACGCAACCACCTGTATAAAAAATTCAAGATTGGTGACTCAGCCGTGTGCACATGTGGTTTGGCGTCGCAGACAGCAGAGCACATACTCCAGGACTGCCCAAATTAGAACATACCCAGGCATACCTTCTGGCCTAGAGAGACAACAGTGGAAGATACACTCTATGGACCGCTGAGTGAACTAAATAAGACTGTTAGATTCATACAAGAGACAACACTGCAGTTATAGACATATTTCAGGCGAACGAAAGAAGAAGAAGGATACGGCTTGTACTCTCCCAATTGCGTTCTTCCGCCCGAAGCCATTCACACAATGTGGGGTGTCAGATTTGATAAGCGCCGCCCAATATTCGGCTCTTACAGAAGAAATAATTCCCGGATAACACTATATTCACGTTTTTTTTTTTTTAAAGTTGTATGAAGTCAACACCAGCTTTTTACTGCCGTTGTTGATGCCATGGGAATGTCGATATACGAAGCCCATAACCGGGCACTCTCACGAAGTTTATACTTCACCTCGACACCGCAAGGTACAAGAGGAACATGATGAGATGAGATGAGAGTTGATGTCTTGGCAAGTTTGCCATTGATTTCTGAACGACCGGCTCTCATACCAACACGTTAAAACCAGCGCGACACGGTCTGCTGCCAAATCGGCCACCGCTGTGTTTCAAACGCGGGTAAGCGCATTACGAATCGCGTCCGTAATGCTATCGCCACAGAGTCCACGTTTACTTATGCGCGATTGGTGTATCGGGGAATAATTCCCTTATACCGCGATATTCACGTGTATTTATACATGATCGGTGTATCAGGATGAATTATTCCCGCACAACACCCTATTAAGATTTATTTATACGCGATTAGTGTATCAGGGACTAGGAAACAAAATCAGCTAGGTATGTGTAGCTCTTGCGAAAAGGTGATATATATATATTAAACACGGACACAGTGTACATACCTTACAACGAACTCCCAGTTTTTGTTGTTGTTGCATATCCTATTTACAGGACATGGCTGTCAACACCAGCATTTTACTGCTGTTGTGGATGTCTCGGCAAGTTTTACGTTCATAAGTTTGCCATTGCTTTCTGAACGACCGGCTCCCATACCAACACGTTAATACCCCAGCGCGACACGGTCTGCTGCCAAATTGGTCGCCGCTGTGTTTCGAACACGTGGTAAGAGGATCACGAATCGCGTTCGCAAGCCTTTAGGACACGGGGACCGAATAACTCCACAATGTTGAAGATAAATTTCATTAAAAAAAAAAAACTAGCGTAAGGGGTTTTGCTGCCAAATCTCCCACAGCTATGTTTCGAACGCAGTATGCCGGATTACGAACTGTGTCCGTATAACGTCGCCACGGTGTCGGGGAATATGAAACTGCATTTCACTATCCTATCTGTATTTCCCACAGGAGCCGACAGGATAACTAATAATTCAATGAAAAACGCGTAAGTAAAGACCTTTTTCACGTGTGTATGTAGTCTTGCTTTAACCAATGACCTATAAAGTCACCTAAGAACACACTCCCCCTCGTCACCATTGTGCTCTGAAAGGGTGACTTTCGAGTGTGTCTTGTCTTCTGTCGGGGTTTGAGCTGTTCATGTCTCTATATTATTAAAAATGTTTTGCGTATCCTTTTACAGGACTTAGCTGTCAACAGCAGCATCTTTCAGCTGTCTGTTGATGTCTTGGCAAGATTACGCTCAGTAGCTTGCCATTGCTTTCTGAGCGGCCGGCTCAGTATCCGCAAGTCACGAGCGGGGGTCGAACCACCTCAGTTCTCGCTCCGCTGCGAGACTCTGCGTGATAAACGGGATTACAGAGAGAAAGTGTTGTAACCCCACAGCCAGAGAGACCGGCTCTATATTATTAACACATGTATTTTATCGTCCCCATTTTTCTTTGTCAGTGTCTACTCCAACAGGCACGGTGTGGGACACCTCAGGTGATCTTGGCACAAGAAAATATCGCACGGTATGGCTGCATAATTGCAGCTGATGAAAGAGCTTTGTATATCCCATACTTTGATGTGTGTATACAAAACAAACAAACACACACGCACATCTGACATAATATGCGTGTGCGCGCACGTTCGTAAATAGGTGGATAGGTAGGTACTAGGTACGTACGTTCGCTAGCTTATAATCAAGTACGTACTATAATGTGTGTGTATCCTGAATACCCAAAACTCTTACAGAAACACCCCCCCCCCCTCTCCCACGAGCTACGATTAACTGTATAGTGCATCCCCATCATCCACCACCAACCAGTGGATTCAATAGCACTTTCCCCAGCATCTAATAACTTAGGCAGTAGACAACTTCCAATTTAGCACTGGCTCCCCATAAACTAGCACAAACACAATCCAAACACAATCAACCGCATCGACTAGTCTGCGGACAACAAACGCGAGATTGGAAATTACAAAACCGCAGAGCTAAATCATCATTACGTGCCATGGCGAGAAGCGTAGGCGGTCATTCATATGACGACTGCAGTCTGGCAATGTTTTCAAGCTTATTTCTCTTCATGGCGTGACCAAAACATCGTGACTCTCTATGTCTACTTTCTCGAATCAGTTGACTGTTTTAATTCGTTTTTCTGTCAACCCATGGGAATTCTCTGTATTTTCCCCTGAAACAATACGTCCACTGCCATTAGATGTTTCTCAGGTTGTCTGTCTGTCTTCCTCATTTTCTTTCTGTTCTCATCCTGCATCGCCCTCCTCTTCATTCCCCTTTCACCTTCCAGTGGAGCACATGACCTCAACCAACTCAAGCCAAGGCTGTTTGTAAACTTGTTCATGATTGGTCGGATTTTGTGGTGACAGTTTTCTACTGGATGAGATAGTCTTAATCCACCTCTCCTTAGTCGCATCTTGCGACATGCGTGGTATTATACAGTGTCATTATTCGCTGCTTTCCTTACGGGCCCTCCTGACACATGGGTCAATATTTATGAGAACGAAATACGCTGGTTATTCCTCATATTGTTTTCTCTGTCGGGGAGAAAGGGGGAAGGGGGGGGGGGGGGTATGCTAACTATGATCGCAGTGGCATTTAAGGACACGCGACATAAAGCTGCAGACGTTTGCCACTGATGTTCCGTTTCACGAGCGGAGAAAGTGAGTGTAGGTCAAACAAACAAAACTAAACAACATTCATGGCAGATAACCATATCTGTTTACAATGTTTAACACTCAAGGCAGAAAACTGCATCTTTATAATTTCTAATATTCATGGCAGATAACCATACCTGTTTACAATTTCTAACATTCATGGCAGATAACCATATCTGTTTACAATTTCTAACATTCATGGCAGATAACCATATCTGTTTACAATTTCGAACATTCATGGCAGATAACCATATATGTTTACAATTTCTAACATTAATGACAGATAACCATGTTTATCATTTCTAACATGTATGGCAGATAACCATATCTGTTTACACTTTCTAACATTCATGGCAGATAACCATATCTTGTTTACAATTTCTAACATTCATGGCAGATGACCATTTTTGTTTACAATTTCTAACATTCAAGGCAGAAACTCAGATACATGATGATGATGATGATGATGATGATGATGATATGTTGAACAGGCACAACGTAACTCACATTCTTTTGATCAATTATATACCTGAAATATGTACTTCCAAAGGACTAGATCGCCACAATGAACAGGCTTAATGAGATGTAATGTTGAAGGATACGCACTGGCGGCTTAAAATCATTGGTTCCGTTCACTGGCAAGGAAGCGGATCAGAGAAACTGGTGCACAAATGAAATGAACTGACATCACAAACATGCACTGCTATATGGTGCAGGAGTGTGACCAAAGAACCAGCAATTAGGAACTGAATTAATGAAATGTGGAGATACAGAAGTTGAGGGAAACAAACACAGAAATATAGAGGTTCTAGATTAACAAAAGGAGCGAGAACTAATGGAAGAAATACAAACAGATAAATCACATGTTTTGGCCACATTCAATCAATCAATCATGTGCCATGCCGGAAAGCGTGGGCTGTCATGACTCGCCATTTCACTCGATCACAAGAGTCGTGGATCAGCTCAGTGTTCCTGTCTCGTCCATGCCATGTGGCCTAGCCATCCAGGTATTTTCCTCTCGGTCTTCCTCTTGGTCTATTCCCTTCGATCTTGGCCACATTACAGGACGAGATCTTATAAAAGCAAAATGGGAGGGAATTAGTTAGCAAGAGACCATCCTCACTGCACATTGAACTATTAGCCCATAAGTGTTCTGGTACTCACCAGCTATCTCCCTCAGCATGTAGTGACTGAAGACATCGGGCGGACGGGCGGACGGACGGACGGACGGGCGGCCGACCGACAGACAGACAGACAGACAGACAGACAGACAGACAGACAGACAGACAGACAGACAGACAGACAGACAGACAGACAGACAGACAGATAGATAGATAGATAGATAGATAGATAGATAGATAGATAGATAGATAGAT
The DNA here is from genome assembly GCA_963921405.1 of Cepaea hortensis. Taxonomy (NCBI): domain Eukaryota; kingdom Metazoa; phylum Mollusca; class Gastropoda; order Stylommatophora; family Helicidae; genus Cepaea; species Cepaea hortensis. Next base: position 85,422,552 of record OY992878.1, read on the forward strand.
AGATAGATAGATAGATAGATAGATAATGCAAGGTGTTTGATCCTCGGCAGGATCCATCACAGCGGATGGAAACTTGGGGCTGGGTGGGTGGAGAAATCACCTCACCCCAACGCCATCTGTTATCTAGTTGAACATTTAACTCTGTCCCGCTACATTTCATCCGCTGGAAAGGAACGTTTTTTGGGGGAAACACCACACGCAGCCTTTCCGGATACTTTGTCAGCTTCAAACAATCATGACAACAATGTGAACTCGCCTCACCCTAGCATTTAGTCAGGCGATGAGTCGCCAAGAAGAGGAAGAAATGTCCGCGTGAAAGGGAGTTTACTACGCCACTTCATGCAGCTGTGGATTGCTGCACGAGAAATGACGAATACTCTACATCAGTGGTTCTCAACCGGTGGGGGGGGGGGTCCCTCCCTCCCCCTGGTTGGGGGAGGGGGAATTAAGATTATCTCAAGATCGCGTTAATACAAGAACCGATTACTTGATATTGTTTCCCCCTCCATACTTTACAGTTCTGTACTTCTCGCCCTTCTGAAATTCATTTTATAACGTAAGTAAACCCGCAAATCACGTTTTATGTAGACGTCTAGACTTGTTCTAGTATGTGTTATTAAATTTAGCTTATATTTTTACGTATACCGTGTAGGGGCGGGGGTGGGAAGATTTATAGGGAGATAATACGAAAAAAGGGGGTGGGGGGCGTTGACGTTCTGAAAATAGGTGATGGGATGCACGGGCCAAAATAGGTTGAGAACCACTGCTCTACATAGCACTGCAGGGAGCAGAACTCGAGAACATGTGTGCATGAGTAAATTTGAAACAGCAATTAACGCACGTGCCTCCCAATCTACGCTGGGATACCGGGCAGTCATGTGTGTGTCCTAAATACATCACTTGGTTCCTGTAAACGGTAAAGTGACATGTACGCTGGCGTGATATTATAGGGATGCACAAGCTGACGTGTATTTCAATGATCTTTCACACATTAGTTTTAAAAAGTTAGTTGCATATCCTTTACAGGACGTTGCAGTCAACACCAGAATGTTTTTCTGTTGTGATCTCTTGGCAAGTTTACGTTCATTAGTTTACCATTGCTTTCTGAAAGACCGGCACACATACCATTTCGTTAAAAAAAAACGCAACGCGGCCTGCTGCCAAATTGCACGCAGCTGTGTTTCGAACGCGGGTATGCGGGATCACGAACTGCGTATGTAACCCCTTCGCCACGTTAATGAAAAAAGCTTAGCTCACATACACACACACGCGCGCACATACAAGAAACAAAAGACGGGGGTGAGCGCAGCAGAGACAGACAGACATAATAGAACAAATAGAGAAATAACGACAGAGAAAATAGACCACAGAGACACACACACGGGAGTGCAGCTGTGTGTATGGATTGACTGAAAGAAAGAAAGAAAGAAAGACAGACAGACAGACAGACAGACAGACAGACAGACAGACAGACAGACAGACAGACAGAAAGAAAGAAAGAAAGAAAGAAAGAAAGAAAGAAAGAAAGAAAGAAAGAAAGAAAGAAAGAAAGAAATACGAGAGAGAATCTGAGACACACAAATTACTTTTAATGAGACAAACTAGCGAGGCTGAGCGAGACAAACTACAGAGAGAGGCACAAGAAGAGCGAAACACTACAGAGACACATCTGGGGAGAACGAGAGGGAGAGGATAGAAAAATAGACAGACAAATGCTGGTCGCTGGACATCACACACCACTGCATGTCTTATCAAGAAAATGAAGCCGAAAACATGAGAAGAATGTGACCCAAAATCAATACTTTATAAGGCCTATATGAATACGGCTGCTAGTTCACGCGGCGCTTAATATGAACACAACGGAAATAATCTGGATACGATCATTACATCAATCTCCAGACATGACATCATCATCCATAGAATAAAAGAACCATCTTGCAGTTTTTACCAGCCCACTGTGGTATCCCTGGAAATAAAGAGGCAGACCAGCTGGCAAAGGCTGGAGAATACTTCGAGCCGCCCTGGGGATCTCGGCAATAGCACTAATAAAACAATCTATGAGGACAATTTAAAGGAAAGAAAATATAAAATACAGACCAGAACACGCCAGTATAGATGAGCTTGGTAGAAATGCACAGAACAAAATCTTCAGATTCATAACAGGACATTGTGGACTCCTCTACCGAATGGGTCTCGCTGACTCTGCCTTTTGCAGATGTGGAGCACTCAAGCAAAAATGTGGAGCACTCAAGCAAATGTGGAGCACTCAAGCAAATGTGGAGCATTCAAGCAAATCCACAAACTTGTGCTACAAGACTGCCCTGACTTCGCCAATCTGAAGGAAGAAATATGGCCGACTGGAGCGACCCTTCAAGAAAAACTCTGGGGTGAAGAACTCAAGCAAACCGTTCTGTTTGTGACCCTTGCCTTAATAGACAGATACCAGACGCTCATCCACGACGACGACGAAGAAGAAGAAGAAGAAGAAGAAGAAGAAGAAGAAGAAGAAGAAGAAGAAGAAGAAGAAGAAGAAGAAGAAGAAGAAGAAGAAGAAGAAGAAGAAGAAGATAATTGATTGTTTGATTTAGGAACCGACATCACAGCATTCGGGGCATTCCCATAAGCGCTCCGTCCCCATCCTCAGAAGCCAGCGAAGAGTTCCAATCCCAATATTACCAGTAGCAATCTGATTATATGTGCATCTCGCCTTTCCTCTAAGCGTGGAGCATCGGCCAGATCCCCTCGTCACTCCTCGCTGTCGCATGATGATGATGATGATGATGATGATGATGATGATGATGATGATGATCCAAAAATGTGCCTTCATTCAAGACAGACAGATACGCCCCCTACTGGTTGGTTGATTGTGAATACTCCGTAAGGCTTTTGTTTAATTAAACGAACGAACGAACGAACGAACGAACGAACGAACGAACGAACGAATGAACGAACGAACGGCCTATATTTATTATCAAAGGGTAACAAATTGGGCACGCAGGCCCGTCTTACATTCGGCCCTTCCAATCACTCATCTTTCGTTCATCAATAGTGCATATGAAAAACATTCTTAAATGAATTTTGTAAACATAAACAATGCATATTACCATGTTATGAGACACATCCACCACCCACCCACCCCCATTCACCCACACATCCCCCACCCAACCACACACACACACACCCCAGGCACACAAACATTCCCCCACCCATCCACCACATCCCAACACCTACACATCTACCCACCCACACACACACTCCCACCCACCCACACCCCAAGCATACATACATTTCCCAACCTACATATCCCCCACCCACTCACATATCCTCCACCCGTCCCATTACTCACCAACAATCACCCACGCACATAACCTCCTCCACCCACACACATCCAACCACACATCCCCCACGCGCACACACATCTCCCCGCCATCTCACATATCCCGCACCTACCCAAACACAAATTCCGCACCCACCCACATAATCTCTCATCTCCCACAGCCCACGCACAGATCCCGAGCCCACCCATACAAACACCCCCCACCATCTCCTAACCTACACACCCTCAACCACCCACATATCCTCTACCACCCACATATCCTCTACCCATCCACACACCCCTACCCATATACACACACATCCCCACCCACACAAACATCTCCCCACCCATACACACATCCCTCGCACACATCCCCACCCACCAACACATCCCCCATTCACAAACACACACCTCCTATCCACGCACACCCAACCCGGACACACACACTCATCCCGCTCACACATCCCTCCACACACGTACTTATCCCGCAACCACTAACACTCACACATTCAATTAAAGGGTTTAAAGAGCCTTTTCTCAAGTACAATGGCATTTAGGCACACCTAACCAGAACAAGGCTTGCACCTAACGAACGGAGGCTGGTGTAGAGCTTGTATTTCCGACCCAGCATCAAAGTGCAATCTCCACGGGGTCCGTGTTGCACACATCTCCTTTCCCTTTACAATTCCAGAAACCACCACCGTGCCGGTCTATACAAATATTGATCTAGCACTATATGCCAAATGCGCTTTAGGGCGTGTAAAACGATGCTTTACTGATCTAAACTGGGTCGACCTAGGTGCAAGTTCAGTGGGAAAACAATCACTTTAAAGGTTGAGTCGACCACATGACCACAAGCGCTTAGCAGTCTCACGAGACAGTAAAACCATTGTAGTAGTAATAGCAGCAGCAGTAGTAGTAGTCGCAGCAACAGCATTAGTAGCAGCAGCAGTGGCAGCAGTTGTAGTAGCAGCAACAGTAGTAGTCGCAGCAGGAGTAGCAGCAATAGTAGTAGTAGTAGTAGTAGTAGTAGTAGTAGTAGTAGTAGTAGTAGTAGTAGTAGTAGTAGTAGTAGTAGTAGTAGTAGTAACAGCAATGGAATTACTATCGATAGATAGATAGATAGATAGATAGATAGATAGATAGATAGACACACACACACACACACACACAACGCATTCAGACCCTACGCACTAATATTTCTGCGCTGTTATGTTGCCAGTTCACACTTTCCCACGCTATTTGCCTTCCACACGTGTGTTTTTGAAATTCTGCCACGTCTACCATTTCCTTGTATCATTAGTTCTTACCCCGCCACTCCCATCTGTCCTGCAACAATTTACCTGAACATCATTACGTGTGCAAAAAAACTGTAGACTCCCGGCGGGGCACGACAGGCTGATGGGAAACAGGTGCCAAGGTAGAAGCCCAGAGCTTTCTATAGTTAAAAACACGAATGTTGGCTGGTTCCGTTTTACAACTGCCAACCCCGTAGATCAACAAGCAAACAAAATTCCAAAACTATATCTGATAAGTGACACGCAAATAGCAAATGCTTGAGCAGTCACAGAATCAATATGCCAGTGAATTACGAAGCCGTTATGTATATGAGTGATGCTATTTGTTTGTATTCAACATAGAAAGAGTGGCAAAAGCATTACTTCAGTGACGAGATTTTGAGATTTTGGGGATTTTCCAAGTGTTCCCCCGCCCACACACGCACAGACCCACACATTAAATTGCCAGGTAGGGGAGGACAAGACTGCAAGCTAAAGACACTGTAACATTGCAAGCGATGATATATCGTATTATATCACAAAGGGGGACGCAGAGGTGTTTCCAAGGCACCAGGGCCGGGTTATATACTGGCCAAGACCTATTGATGCGTCCTCGTCGAGCGTCCTGGGCAACAGGTCTCTTCGGGGTCCTGGCTAAAGTCAGTAGGATCGCCGATTCCTCCGAAGTCGGAGAGTGTCTGCCTGTGTCGAGGAACCACCAGTCTGCACACCAATAAGCCAGACATGGGACAACGGATACTCACGCAAAACTCAGGTCCTGTATGACATCACACTGATGTTGGACAACAGGATGCCTTCATCCGACATACAGGACTTCGCGTTGGAGCTCAAGCCAACGAACACAAGCAAGCAAGCAGAATCACAAAGGGAGGTGATTTCCTACTAACGTACAGCAAAATACATGTCTTAACAGGTTATTCAGTGATATCACTATCATACCGTCTTTCACACGTAACTCCGCCACAGATCTGAACATCGAAGACAACCGGTTTATAAACATTTCTCGGAAACAAATACTTTGGCCACATTTATTTTCGTTCGCTAGTTTTGAACTCAAGCGTAGTCCATACAAGTACTACTACTTCCAGTGCACTGAACACATTTTTGCGTGCGGATTATCTTTCCCTATTACCAGTGCCCTTCGCCATCAGGCGGATCCACTCAAACATAACGTTTGTTTGGCACTGGATCTGTTCATGTAAAAGTAAATATTAAAAAAGTTGACGACATTTTTACACGTCTTGGAGGGCACTAGGCATATGGTGACCCCCATATTTGTATAGACCAGTCACTAAAGACGATAAAACAAAGAAAATTAAAATATTTTGGTCACTTGAAACGTCATGAAAGTGTGGAGAAAACAATCATGAAGAATGAATGAATGAATGAATGAATGAATGAATGAATGAATGAATGAGTATTCGATGGGTGATCCTCAGACCAGACTGAGGAGAGAGTATGCCACACTTTTATTTTGTGAAAATCTAAACGTTCACACCATGAATCGAACCAGATCTGTGCTAGCTATAAGCAGATGTCACAAACTCAAAGTCACTCCATCCTTTAGGCATAATCCCAATGATGTGACGCATGTTTATATTTAGTCCCCCAACTTTCTCACCTGGTTTATCTCTCAAAAATCGCAATATGTTTGCTGTGCAAACATCAAGTAACAACATAATTGGAGACATGTAACTGTTCATGACACTGTTTTTAAGAACTGTTGACAAACATATCTGCCACAACCAAACTGCTATTAGTGGAAAGAAAACCGAGAAACAGAGATGTCACAATGACAACTGAGAGGTAACCCAAAAGATAATTAATTATCTTCAAAACAATGTCTGCTAGTAGAGAATATGAATAATGAAGTCACAAACAAGAGACTGCACAATTTATTGCCTGGCATATATCGCTGCATCCCGTCAGGTGCATACTGCAGAAGTCGTTCAACATTAACACATGAAAAACAATGAATCCTATAATCTAAAATAATACACATATTCATTCATTCAGTATATTTATATTCAAAAGCATGTATGCGCTGTTCAGCTTTTTTAGTAAGTATCCAGGTCTCACAGGCGTAAGTTGCAATGGAAAAGATGCATGTCCTTAAAAATCCAATTTGTGTAGGTATATCTGTCCTACTCCACAATGTATTCAGTTGTTTTGATTTTTGAAGAGCAATTGATATTAGTTTTTTTAATTTCTTTCATGTGTCACCATTATTTTTCTTTCATGATAAGCATATAAAATGCCTTTGAATATAAATGTTATAGACGGGTTCTAAGAATATCTTGAATAAAGAAAAGAACAAATGCATCCATGCTTCAAGAGTTGAATATTGAAGAGGGTTGGCTATTAAAGACGATAAAAGAAAGAAAATTGAAATATTTGGTCACTTGAAACGTCATGAGAGTTTGGAGAGAACAATAAATAGGGGTATATGCCTAGGAAGAGAGGAAGGCCAAAGAGGTGCAGGACGTGGCGGATGACCTCCAGATGAGTGTATCGGACGCGGGACATCTTGCTTGTGATCAAGAAGTTTTCCGGAAGGTTGTTATGAGACCAAGGTTCTGCAAAGGACATACTACTGAATGAATGTCACCACTGTTGGTAATTAATAACCCGAGATATTCAAAATGTTCCACAACCTCTCATGTTTCCTCATTAAAATTTCTTTCTTTCTCCATATTAGTTGTATCTGTATACATTATCTTTCTTTTTGCTATGTTAAGATATATGTTGTGATTTTCACTATTCTTTTATGTTGAGCTTATTAGTTTTTCTATACCATTCTGTGATGTGTATAGCAATACTGTATCATCAGCACATCGAATATCTGGTATTTCATTACCACCGATATTTAGGGCATCATATTGCTCCAGAGTTATATCTCTTATATCAACATACATATTCCCACAGTAATTTACACGCCATCCACAATAGTGAAGAATGTCTGACCCAGTGGCTAGTATGCTGGGCTCTCATTAGGAAGACCCAGGTTTAAATCCTCGGTAAGATGACGAATATTTTCTGTCTGGAAAGAACTCTCTGCACAGTTTGCGGCAGCTGGACAAGCCAGGTGGCCTCAATTCCTACACAAGGTACTATAAAGGCAGTAATGACAGTTCAAATAATTTTTTTTTAATTTTTAACTGACTATATAGTATGTTTGTTTTTTTCCCGCAACAACTTAGCCACGCAGATCATAACTGTTTCAACATATCTTAACATTTGTCAATTTTGTGAGTTATTAGGAAATGCATTGCCTCTATGAATAACATATGACCGGATTCAAGCAGGTGACTTGCTATTGTGAAGCAGGTAATTTTATGTCCATCAGTTTTACTGGATTACCAGAATCTCCTTTTATTATTCTGACACCCCCCCCCCCCCAAAAAAAAAATTGCTTAGCTTTGAACCGAAAGATGTCTAAATCCTAGGGCAAAAAAATCTCTAAATTAACCAACACCTCTCTACACCTCCATGGGAAATGGGCATCTTGGAAAACAAACACTAGTTTCGCTAATGACAAGGAGGACTGGACATGGTCTCCCCTATATGCTAAGTTGCCAAGGATTACAAACCTGCACACTGCAAGAGAAATACAGCAATTCCCCATGACAATGGCAGACAATAAACTCAAATGTTGCAAATCGCACAAGAGTGAATAATCCAAACTGACTGGCTTCTAACGACAACAGCAGCAAAATAAAGAATGTACAATTGTCTAGAAAATCAACATGGGGTTTACTGCAACATTCTTCAAGTGACATTATTGTTTTTTTAAATATCAAGTGCATCAATCCTGCCTAGGCAGGATTACCGTTTCCGGTCAGTACGGCTCTGGTATCAACCCAGCCTCATAACATGGGCACCAGACAATGTTTAGAATTTCTTGGGAAAGAAAGATGGAGAGGAAGGGAACTGGCCACCAAATCTCATACGTCGTGGCCTGACATTTCACACCTCAACGGCAGTACCTGCTATAGAGAAGATGTGAAGGCCTGACATTTCACATCTCAACTGTTGTACCTGCTATAGAGAATATGTGAAGGCCTGACATTTCACACCTCAAAGGCAGTACCTGCTATACAGCTAGCTTTACCTAATTAGGAAATAGCGCTTAACAAGAAGCATTTGTAGTTATCCTATAAATTCTACAGCTGCAGTAGATGGGAGAAATAAATACATTTTAATGTTACCAAAATCTGCAAGATGAAACATCTCAGACAGAATGGTATTATTTCTTCAGATGTGGCTTCTTTAAACTCTTCAAAATCTTCACAAAAATGACACCCACGAGGCTAAAATCTGTAGATAATCAGAAGCCAGCATCTATTTGATGAAATAAGACAAAGTCAGCAGTTTTTAATTCCCCTTTCGACTAGAATGCAATCAATAGTGTCCTTAGAAATCTAAAAGGGATGCAGAAAAGTGATGTCATAAATGTATCCACCTAAGGATGGATGGTCCTTAGAAAATTATGTGGATATTTTTCTCTATCTGCGTCAATGGAGAGAGATAATAACAGTTTATGTGTATTTTTTCCTCTTTTTCCAAAAACTATGAAAGATGGAAATGTGGTCTTTAAACAAAGAAGATAAATGCACTTGGAAGCTTTTGAAATGTGTTGTTTTCAAAGGAATCAAAGGAGTGAACTGGACAGAATAGAAATCAAATGAACAAACATTTCAAGATAGAAAACGACAACTACTTAATTAATTGAACAAAAACATTTACAAACATTATTTTTTCCTTGAGACATTTTTCAAACATTGATTAATTTTAATCTGCTTGTAAATTTATGAACACTGTTTTGGCCAGTATACATGGGTACATTTGTTGTGCTTTTGGTCAAGTTTGGGAAGTCAAAGAAACTCAGCAAACTATAAAAAAAAAAAAGAACCAATGAATGAACAAACACCAAAGTAAAGTGGACAGGTTCAAGCAGGCAGCAGAGGGAAAAAAAGGATGTTACTGCTATTATTGAAAGTTACAAAAGAGGTTACAAAAGGGCAAAAAGAAAACTCTAGCCTGCACAGTTCACCCTAATTCCTCAGACTCAATATGCCCCCCCCCCCCCCACCGCCACACACCCCAGATACTATATTGGCAGTAAGTGATAGTGACAACAGAGGTTAAAGGGCAAGGGGATCAACTTCACTGAGCCAGGTTTAATCCCATATAGCTCCGTCTCTCTCTCTCTCTCTCTCTCTCTCTCTCTCTCTCTCTCTCTCTCTCTCTCTCTCTCTCTCTCTCTCTCTCTCTCTCTCTCTCTCTCTCCAGATTGGCTAACTGTGTGCCAAAAGGATGCACAACTATGCCAAAAGGATGCACAACTGTATGCCAAAATCGTCGCACAGAGTATGAACTTCGCTGATTTGTGGTGATCTCCTGGGTTCACCAAAATACTTGCACTGTGAACAGAATGACATAGACTGAAAACGAACCCATAGAGTTCTGAACACGAGGCAGACAGCTTAACCCCGTGAAACATTAAGTTACAATCAGATATGCTTTTTGGCTTGTTCATAATATGAAGCATGGCAGTATACTACTGAAAATACTGAAGCACAAAATTCAGAATAAAGATTTCCATCAACAACAAAAATAAAAGACTACATCAAACAAGCATGCAGAAACACTGGGATTAAGGCTTGTGCACAGCCTAAGGCAGCTGGTCAGATAACAACAACATCAGTCTTCAAATTGCCTAACCTGACATTCATGGTGAAAGATTCCTGCCTGGCTGCTTTGTTGATGAGTGAATTAATTTATGGTGCATTTTGCGAGACACCAGGTGGGGTAGAATTTTGACATTTGCAGATGATGTGCTGACATACCAACAGGGCAGAGACAGTTTGGCGGAAGACTTACAGGTGGCATTAAATAGGGTGGCAGAGTGGTGCAGGGATGCAGGGGCCGTTATAAACTCAGACAAGGCATCGGTTGTGTGGTACTCCCTGGATAACCTGATCGTCCCAGATATTATATTGAATGGATGTCCTCTTAGTCCCCTTAGTAGAGAGAGTAAATTGAAGTACTTGGGTGTCACCTTTGACAGGTGTTTGTCTTTTAAGGATCATGTGGCGGCTTTGGAGGTGATGGCAGCAACCGGGGTAGATCATCAGAGGATGCTTTACAAGCTCTTTCAGCAGTTAATAATTTCTGTCACTGAGTATGGTTTGGGGCTACTGACAATGTCAAAGAGCTAGCCTAAAAGGTTGGAGCACATACAGAATGCTGCCATGCAGGTAATCCTGGGGTGCACAAAGGACACACCAATTATATGCATGAGGCATATCCTGGCGCTAACAACAATGACGGATAGGCATAGGGTCCTTCAGGCCAAATGGTACCTGAGAGTTGCTGCAGATAGGGATCACCCGCTGCATGAATCCATGGATATGGTCAAAGGTCATAGACTAAGACAAAGCAGGTCATGGATGGCACAGGCAGAAATATCTATACATCAGGTGTGTGATCTGGAGACCATCAATCGTGAAAAAGAGTGGGTTGAAGTTCTGGAAGACATGACGGACTGGCTCAATGTAATAGTAACACTGGGTCGTGTTCTGAAAGTTTTAAGTGCAGTCATGTCGGTTCTTAACTCAACTCAACTTTGTGAAGATGGAAGACACGGTGGAGCCGTGGCTACCATGCTTGCCTGCTGGTCATGTGTTCGAATCTCCTTTGAAGCAGATTTTTTTCACATTCACCCAGGCAGACCCAGTTTAACATTGGTATCATGAAATGCCCTGGCAAGTAAAGGCTGCTGGTGAGATAATGACATCACCCATTGAGTTCAGGTGTGTTTTAAAACGCATGTAGGTAGCACCATATGCCTAAAGACATGTAAAAGGACTGTGTACATTTTACCTATGAACTTGTTAGTCCACTGCTATTACTGAACAAATGCACTTTATTGCTGCCAGATCTTTACATGTTGTGGCTTCCTTGTGCGTTCTTTAATTCTCAATACTTGCTATTGGTTTTATTTTTTTTTCATGCAATTTTTCTCATTTTGTTTCAGTGTTTGAAAGTCATCTGAGAATATCTTTATTTACTAGTTTTAAGGGGAACAAAACGGGGGAGGGGGCAACAGGCCCATGTGAAGTTATAATGGCTCATCCACTTTTGTTCCTGGGAATGTTGTATGGACACTGCATTTCCCCTTGATCATTCAATATTGAGTCAGTTGACAATGAAATGCATAAAACATATCAGAGAAACATTACCGACCAAGGTCACACCCCAGTTGGTCCATGTGTGCCTACTTCTGCCTTTTATCCTGTAATGAATCTGCCATCTGCTACAGTGTTCTCCATGTTTTCCCCATACAAGTCATCCCTGTCTCTAATTCTCTTCTCTGTGTGTTTTTCAGTCTCTCTCTATTTCTTCTGCCCTTGCAGTCCAGAGAAAGGACTTTCTAGTTATACAATTAACATGTTTCCTCTGTGTGTTCTATCCAGTGCCAGCATATTTTCTCATCTCTTGATTCTGTGGCATTTATTTAGTTCCTTTCATAAGCTCTGCATTAGTGCTTGTTTGCTTGCGTTCGCTGGCTGTGAACTCCAGCGTGAAGTTCTGTATGTCGGATGGTGACATCCTGTTGCCCAACATCAGTGTGATGTCATACTGGACCGAGGTGTGCGTGAGTATCCGTTGTCCCATGTCTGGCTTATTGGTGTGCAGACTGGTGGTTCCTCGCCATGCAGGCAGATACTCTCCGGCTTCAGAGGAATCATCGATCCTACTGATGTTAGCCAGGTCCCCGTAGGGACCTGTTGCCCAGGATGCGCGACTAGGACGTGTCAGTAGGTCTTGGCCAGTATAGAACCTGGCCCTGGTGCCTTGGAAACACCTCTGCGTCCCCTCTGCATTAGTGATTCTGTCATACTATTTTAGTCCTTTTCCATGCAGACACCAGTTAATAGGTGGTTGTAGTTTATTAGTAATTAATTTAGCCTTTCTCAATGTTTTGATTTAACATTAGAGATAAATATGGTTGTCAAATGGATTGCGGCTGTACTTTATGAGTGTAAAATTGCACTTTGCATAGGTTCATGGACTTCTGACCCCTGTACTATTACACCTGGGCTAAAACAGGGGTCTGCCATATCCCAGTGCTTTTTAATGTATTTTATTTTTTTTTGCATATCCTTTACAGGACATCGCTGTCAACACCAGCATCTTTCAGCTGTATGTTGATATCTTGGCAAGATTACGCTCAGTAGTTTGCCATTGCTTTCTGAGCGGCCGGCTCACATACCCCGTAAGTTACAGATGCGATTTGAACCAGTGCTGATTCTCACCGTCATCACGTTACCGACGAGAGTATACGAGATTACAGAGAAAAGTCATAACCTCTAAGCCACGAAGCCGGCCTTTAATGTATACATCAGCAAAATAGCAGCAATTGAGGCACCAAGAATTGGTAGCATCCTGATATTTACATAATGTTGTGCTAGTGTACAGACAGGGAAGAGAAAGGGAAAGAATGGCTGAAGACCTTACAGTTGGCAGTAAACAGGGTGGAGGAGTAATAAATCCAGACAAGGCATCGGCTGTAAAGTATTCCCTAGATAACCGAATCGTGAAGGCAGATGTCCCATGAATCAGAATGAATGGATGTCCTCTCAATAGAGAAAGTAAATTAAAGTACCTGGGAATCACCTTTGACAGATGGTGAAAGCTGGAAAGGGACTTAACACATTGAGGTCGATGGCAGAAACCAGGGCAGAGCAGAGGATGCTTATAGTATGTCCGCAATATAAACATCAATATCTCAGTAACCAACTGAGGGAAAATTATGAATAAGTATCATTATTATCATTATGTCCACCCAACAAAAAAAATTTTGTTCTGGAGATTTTACAGCAGATTTTAAAGTTTGTTTATATGAGATATTTAATTTACGGGTCTGACATGAAATTCATAATTTTAAATGTATTACAGCGTAGCCAGACAATCAGGGCTAAATTTTGAATATTGTACGTGTTTTCACAGGATTGGCCTTTTGCCAACCCCCCCGCATTGTTCAAACTAAGACTGTTCAGAGGTGTCTCAAAATGTGGGTTATTTCATGAAACCTGATTAATATGTTTTTTTAAAAATCTTATCACTTATCGCTAACATTTAAATGTGTGAATATTTTTCAATGGGCTTTAATGCGAAATTGTCCACTTCAAAGAATCGCTATGAAGTTGTACACATATTTTTGTCAAGAAGCTGATCGCAAGAAACTGTTTTATACTATTATAAATTCCGAAAAAAGAACAATGCATGCATTGGGCTTGAGTAAACGGGCATTTTGTCAAAGGGTGCAAGAATCTGGAAATTAAACCACCACGCAAAACCAAACGGTAGGTAGAAAGATTATTGTAGACAGTTTTGACAAAGATGTCATAAGGCGAGCTATTATAAAAATGCTTTAAAAAGTCGCTTGATATACGACAGGGTCGACTTCATTGCACCGGGTTCTATCCCATATGGTTCGGTCTCTTTCCGCAGCGCGGAAAGCATTGCACAAAGCATGAACTCCGCAGCTCTAGCGACGACCCACAGAAGTCTCCGAAAAATTTAACTCGTGAACTGGAATCGAATCCATGACGTTTGGAGCCCGAGTCAAAAGGCTTGACCACTTCGCCACAGAGACTCCTAAAATTATAAAACTTTTGGATTTTATATCCAGGATTATAAAAATGCTGGATGCCAAAGAAACAGTGACTGTAAGAAAACTTAGGGCTTGGTTCCGAAAGAACAATAACATAGAGCTATCCAAAACAACTTTGTGGAAAATTATAAGGACATTATCTTCACTATTTGAAAGTACAAGGGCGGTAGAAATAATCTTTATGAGCAACCGCATTTAGGAGCCATGAGAAGCAGATACCTACGTGAAATAAGGGAAATGCGCAAAGAAAATGATGGCATAGTGTGTTTGGATGAAATGTGGATCAATGCACACCACACAAGTGGTTGGACAGATAAAGCGATATGTGCCCAGTAGTATAGGACAGCTTTTGGTCATGGCCCATGCTGGTAATACGCATAATGGCTTGCAACAGAATGCTGGGCTCGTGTTCGTATCAAAGCATACAGACAATAGGGATTATCATAATAAGATTAATGGTAATGTATTTAGAGATTGGCTCGAGAATACTATATAATAATATATGTCTGTCTGTCTGTCACGAAGACTCACAGCGGGTCTGTCACCCATGTGTACGTGTGAACAAACTACACAGACAGCTGAACAGATCCTTAAAAATGGAAACATGATGACTAAATTGCAGTATCATTTCTGGTCACTCCATACGCACATTAACGCACAGCTATTTGGAAGCTTTCACGAGCTCAATATAAAAAGCTAAATGCATCCTAGTAACATGAATACTTGTGTACAATTATTAACCAGCAGCTGAAGAAACAAGAAGGAAATGAAAAATAAGGTAAGAAATATATTCCTTCTACTTTCCTGTCAATTTACCCCATACCTCTGTACATTCTCTGTCTTTACTAATATTACACATTGCACCCCTCTCGGGAATCTCCGTGGTGAAGTGGTCAAGCCGTCTGACTCGGGCTCCAAGGGTTGTATGTTCGATTCCTTCATTTCACGAGTGCATTTTTTCCGGAGACTCCAGAGGGTCGTCGCTGGAGATACGGAGTTCGTGCTTTGTGCCACGATTTCCGCCCTGCCGAAAGAGACTGAGCCATATGGGATAAAAACCCGGTGCAATGCTACTTTAAGCTACTTTTTTATTGCAGCCACTCCCATACGAACCTGGCTACGCCTTGTACTTGTGTCTTTACCAGAAATAACGTGGTTTACTGTAAGACTAGTTTGTTAGCGTGAATTCACTACATTTCCCCAAAAACATCAAAGAAATGTTGCCGCTTTCAATGATTTAAGTTGCTTTTGGACCTATCAAAGACATATTCTTTGGGTGGGGGTAAATATAAGACGGCTGGAAAATTTCATAACGATGCAACAGACAGTTTTCAAAATAATTGATCGTGAATGAAGGCAAACAAATGTGGACATACTATAACATGCTCTTTCAGCAGTTAATAATTTCAGTCATTGAGTATGGTTTGGGGCTGCTGACAGTATCAAAGAGCCAGCTTAAAAGGTTGGAGCGCATATAGAATGTGGCCATGCGGGTGATCCTGGGGTGCACACAGAACACACCAATTATATGCATGAGATCGATCTTTGCACTACCAACAATTGCTGACAGGCACAGGGTCATTCAAGCCATGTGAGGTTGGAGGAGACCACTGCAACAATGTTTCATGTGGAATGGCTTGCCTCGCTTCAAAGGTCACAGACTGTGAGAATTGTATTGATTACCTATGGACAAGGGAAAGGTGGTCGGGTGCCTGTGGGACCAGGTGGAGAAAGCATGGGAACAGACTCAAAACTGAGAGGAAAGACCAGGAGATCTGTCAATCAGATAGCAGTTGGAATGATTAGCAATATGACTCTTTGCTGGCTGTTGAACATGGAGATGGAGAGCATGTGGGAATGTCCTGAGTGTAGCGATGTTGGTTTTTAGCTCAACTCAACTCAAGATACTTTTAACTGCCATAAATATCTTAGAGCTATGGGGGATAAACAACAAAAGAAGCAAAGGAAGCAGAAAAGGATGATAGCACCTTTTGTCTTCTTTATTCTTATTGTAAAATCTTTACTTGTTCTCCTGTCTTGGTCTATATTGGAACCTAAATATGAGTATCATTTTACCTCTTGAAGACAGTTTCAATGAGGAAAATCATGTTTAATTTGCATGATTTATTCTGATTATCTTTGTCTTTCCACTGTACATTTTTAGACCTGATTGTTAAGACCACGTATCAAGTGTGTTTAATTTATCTTGGATACGATTTTGTGCATAGGACAGGAGGGCAATGTCATTCACACCAAGCCCACATCATCAAGCTGCTCTTTCTGAGTTCACTGAATTTCATTTGTAGTGGTAGCTTATGTTTTCATAATCCAAACTATAGTCAGTAAGAATCATAAAGATGCAAAAGGTAGCCTGCCACACTCCTGTGCTTATTTCATGTTTTCCCTCATGAAGTACTCTTGCATTTCATATCTCTATATGTAGTCTTTATTAAGCTAATGATCCTCTATGAGATTCCAGTGTCTCATCAATTCCCAATCAATGATGAAAAGGCCTTTTCATAGTCTAGTTAGTTAGTCGTGGTTCCAACTTCACGGCAACGGGTCGTCCCCATTATGCTCCATTCCTGTGCCAGTGAATATCACACACAATTCTCCTCACTGCCCAATGTGAGAAGTGGAAAAGACAGGAGATTCGGAAAGCCAACAACCTGCACAGGTACCCTGTGCATAATGTCGCCACCAGAATGCTAACACAAAAGTCCTCCACGAAAAATACAGTTCCTCGTTGGCCTTCGTTGACCCGGGTTTTATCCCATATGGCTCGGTCTCTTTACACAGGGTGACCCGCCGAAAACACCACATACAGTACAAATTCCAAAGCTCCATCGAAGGCCCCTGTCACGAAAAAACACCGTGATTAACCAGTTGATGATAATAAAGGCATTCTGATTAACGGGATGTTTTCACAGCCACAACTATTTTAACTAACAGAAAAAACAAATCGGATGTCAAAAATCCCAGGACGGTCAAAAGTAACAGCTGCAGATGTTTACTGGGGAGGGGGTGAGTGAGATGAATCAATACGCCGCCCTTGACAGTTCAAAAACAGGTCGGATTCAAGCGGAAGTGCCCGGCTCGGGAGAAAACAGTCCGTCTGTCATTTAGAATTTCCCGACATCAAACGGAATCGCGGTTTTGCTTGTCACCACATGACAGAAAGTTGTGGGTTTGTTATTGGAAACATTGGGACACCTGCAGGACATCAACAACGTCACGTGAACAATTCAAGGCTGTTTGAAAAACCATGATTGGGGGAGACAGTGTAACTCAAACAGTTGATTTAGGCGGACGTGCTTTGGCACTGCAGTTCTGAGTGGAAATATGTCTACTGTGTGCGAATTAAGTTAATTTAACACGTGCCTGTCATGGCAAATGTAGATGTGATTTGATCGAACTGCGGTGTTGCCTAAGGTGTTAATATAGTCTATTTAGGCCTAATTAATATAGGCAGTAGTCTTGTTAAAACTAGAGTGTGATGATTAGCACTGTTAGTGGAAAACTAGTTAAGAGTAGGGAAGTGATAATTGGCTCTGCTAGGATGAATAGGATAGCGGGGTGATATTTGGAGAGATTTAAGATGGGTTGGGAGATGGGGAAAGTGTCCAATGGGGGGATCTTTCAGTGGTTTGCCCACTGAAGTTTTGCACTCTGTTTATGGGTCTTTCCTTGTCATAGCCTGATTCAGACGTAGGTGAGGAGCTAATATGCTCTATGACAGAGTTTAGTTAGCTGAGAAAATAACAGAGCAAGGCAATAGGCTTACACTCAGCCGGTAGGATCAGTGACTAGTGCTATCACCAGATGTGTCGTTTCTCTAACAGGTTCCCTGCCAGTTACGAGGAAGTTCAACACTGGTTTTGAAGAAGTGCAACTCCAATTGGAAGAACACCAGTTGGACACTCAAATGCTTTCGTACGGAAAACGAATAACACCCGAGAAGAAAGATGGTATTATGTTTACGCTGGACTCATAATCAGGAGGGTTCACCATAACATGGCTCAGAAGATCCAGCCAATATAACGACTCCTGCGTGTTAAGGTTCACCTAGGATGGGTGATGTTTGTTGATATGTCACACATCATAAAAACATTGTTAAAGGAACGAGAACATTAAAATGTAAGTCACATCGTGTGATAGATTCCAGTGAAATATTACAAAAGACATCATACTTGAGACTTTATAGACACTAGTTAAGATCAAGTATATTAACAATAACAGTGATACCTAAGTACACACAACAAAGGATTCGTACAGTTTTTAGGACCGATAGGAACTTATAAAGTGTAGTGTGCAACCGGTCCATGATCAGCGGTAATTTACAAACAGTATCTATTTCGGATGATCAGGAAGATGGATTACCAGGTAGCTACAGATGACAGTCGGTGTCCGGCAGGAGAGATACAGTACTGGGTGAAATGGACTTGTTCTGACTTAACGTGCTGTGGTGTGTCCTTGCAAGGATGAACTGACTATGCTGTTATCTGAGGGTCCGATCCTACACACATTAGAGAACACATCACACATTTTCTTCGCATACATCTCACGTACATTACACTTTTCTTTTAATAAATTAATCTTTATTAATTTTTAGAAGCAAGAGTTGTTGAATATGTTGCGTGGGGAAGAATGAGAGGGGGCATAGTACGACAGTGATAGAGAGAGGAAAAGGTGTCCATGAACTGAAGGAGTGTTTTGGACGGAAGCTGGTAGATTCTCCAGGATATTGATAGGAAAAAAAAAAAATTATAATGTGGGTGTGACTCCCCTCACTCCAGGGACGACACTTTAAAGGAAGACACGACAGCCCCACAGGAGTCTCAGAGCAAAATGTACTTGTGAACCAAAAAAGCAAACCAGTCAATTCAGCAACAGCCGGACGCCATCCTTTCGAACATGCAGTTCACGCTACAAATAACTGCGGACAGATGTAAAAGCATTCCGCACGAAATTCACAGCTCACATTGTCGCGCCACACACTCTCAGTAGAGGGCACTACCAGTGCCACATGAGGAAAATGCGAATGCAAACTGCAGCCACAAGCATAAACACTCCAGAGACCTTAACGGTTTAAATGCTTATCCGCCATGTTGGGGACAGGATGTCCTTTCATAGTCTAATTCAATAAAAAGAGGCATCTCAGAGCTGATGGCCCCTAGAGATGCAGTGACCAGAAACCACTAAGTAGAAAATCCTCTGGCACTAATCAGTCTATCCCAAATCACGGGTAAATAATGTCCTTTGAAGATAGGCTTTATTAATTTGACAAATGAGCAAAACAGAAAAACAATGCTTTAAATGGTTTTCCAGGATTGGTACTATGCTTGGAATTAGCTGCTCTCTCTGTAAATAAATGCAGAAAGCACCAGCCAAAACTCAGATACTGGAAATAAACAACAAAGCTGGCACTGTGCTGAGGGATGAACAACTTATCCGGAGATCATCAAAGTCCCAAATCTACAGATTGTGTCATATTCTCTAAAGCCACAGTTATGATGAATTGGAAGCCGAAAACAAGGCAATTAGGCTAAAAAGCCATAAGCAGGGCTTGACCTTCCTTGGGTGAGCCAAGTTAAAGTTAGTTGCATATCCTTTACAGGACACTGCAGTCAGCCTCAGCATTTTGTGGCTGTTTGTGATTTCTTGGCAAGATTACATTCAGTAGTTTGCCATTACTTTTTGAATGACCTGCACTAATACCTTTGTATGGAAACCAATGCAAGGCGGTCTGCTTCCAAATAACCCGCAGTTGTGTTTTGAACGCGTTATACGGGATTACGAATTACGTCCGTAACTCCTTCACCACAGAGCCCAGTACCAGAGCATCATATGTCAGTTCTAAATTTATGGAAGCCTCCTTGGATGACGAGGCATTCCATGTTCTGCCAGTGCATTCCCCTAAGGATCAACAAGCACACAAGACTTGTTTTATACATGCCTGTTAGGGAACAGATGACATTACCACTCTGAGGTTGTGGAAGGTCCTACGAAACTACTTGGGAAGGCTAAGCTGATCAACAAATGCATTGTAATAAAACACAAAGCAATTACATCCAAACCAAAAACAATATCAGATGAGCGAAGAAGATGATGATGCCATGTAGCGTCGGAGGCAAAAGGACGTCACACAGATTACGGTTACCATGGGCAGTAAAGTTTGACATCTTGAAGACGGGTGGTTCTGTTTGTAACACCGAACTTTCAACAACGATAGTTAATTGAAAAGATTATGGACATGCTATATGAGAATCCCGCAATGTCAGGAAATAAGGGCACAGTCTGAACAAGGAACAATCAGGAATGAACGCAGGGCACAGGAGAAATTAGAAGAATTGAGCGCATCATAACTGGCCGAGCGACCAGCAATTAAAAGTCATGGCGTCACACCAGACATAGATCAACGGAACACAGATAAACGTAATGTAGATACAGAACGATGGCCCACAGGCAAGTTCATTGTCAGTTAGTTATGAGATAGGTTAGCATCGGATTCGGCAGTCGAAATGATATATTTCTACATAAATTATTATTATATGTTTGGCCAATCCTCCCAGCAATATGAGAATGGTCATATAATCATTTGTTGAACCGGTCCGACCAAGCAACACGATTAAAGTTTATTTGGACGTGGATTGCCAGCGTTTCTACTATCATTATCGTTGACGTTCAAGTTATGCTACAATGTTTTGTTATTGCATAGACAACGAGCGCGATTGGAGGAGCATTCTTATAGAAATTATAGGACACAAGCATCGTAGCAGATGAATATGCATAACAATAATGACGAAAAACTAAGAGGATTCACTGACATATTTGGTACATTAAAAATTCCTCAGCAGTGGGCACAGAAAAGATAAATCAAATATGTTGCTGCACTAGCCAAATTTCAAAACTATAAAATATACCCATACAAAAAGACATTGCACGTTTAGTTCTAGAAATCACACGCAATTTTTCATGGGTGCTACCAAGTTTTTGCACTGTGTAAGATCAATGGGAGGAAACAAGCACTTATTGAAAGTTATTGAAGCCTGTAATGAAGTTGATCCTTTACAAACCAAATCAAACTATCCGTATAACATAGTGTAAATGACACTGAATAACAACAAAGAATATAAATCATACTGAACAACAACAACAAAGAATGTAAATTAAACAACAATAACAAGAAAACAAAGAGTGTAAACCATATGGAATATCAAAGAGTGTAAATAATACCAAATAACAACAACAAAGAGGATGAACAAATGTAAATCACACTGAATAACAACAAAGAGTGTAACAACTCTATGTTACCAATGCCAAACCTGGACAATGACAGAAAAAGAGAAAAGAAAAATCACAACAACAGAAATGAGATTCCTGAGAAGAAAACTCAATGTATCAAGAAGAGATAAGATCAAAAATGAAGAAATCAGGACTAAAGTGGGGGTTATAGCTGCACTAGATTTTATTAGAAGGCAGCAAGCCAAATGGTTTGGCCATGCAAGTAGGTTACTAACTAACAGTATACCACAACAAGCAATGATGTACAGACCAAATGGAAGCAGAGGAAGAGGCTGACCATGTAAACAATGGATGGAGAAAATAGTAGAGTCCATGGGAATATCGATACATGAAGCCCATAAGCGGGCACAATCCTGCTGTTTATACTTCACCTCGACACTGCAAGGTACAAGAGGAACATGATGAGATGAGAACAACAAAGAGGGCTGAATGAATGTAAATCACACTGAATAATATCAAAGGCTAAATCACAGTAACAACAATGAGGTTGAATGTAACATACACACTGAGTAACAACAAACAGAGTAAAAAATCATCAGGGTGTAAATCACACTGAATAACAAAAACAAGAGTGTAAATTAAATAATAATAGCAACAACAAAGAGGACTGAACAATCGTAAATCACACTGAATAACAACAATTAGTCTAAATCATACTAAATAATAACAACAAAGAGTGTAAATCACACAAAAACAAAGAGTGTAGTAAACCACATGGAATATCAAAGAGTGTAAGACTTAGACACACTGAATAATATTAATAATAACAACAATGAGGTTAAATGTAATATACACACTGAACAACAATAACAAAGAGTGTAAATCACAATAAATAATCACAAAGAGATGGAATTGACCCAAAGGTGCAAGAAAAGAGTTGAGATGAGATCAGGTTCTCTCAGAAGTTGTATAATGTAGGAAACAGTGAAACACATTTTATTTTATTAGAGTGTAACTTTTTACTAGTACTCAAGTTACTTTAGGACCAACCCAACACTCTTGTTTACCTTCATAAAATACGTCTAGTCTGACCAGAAGTCCTTGGAAGAATGTAAATAATAATAATAATAATAACAAATAATAATACTATTGTATACTATTAATAATAGTATTATATTAAATTATTTATCAGTAGTTTAGTTCTATCTTTAGTATTAGTAGTATTTAGTGTGGTGGTTCTATGTCTATGATTTTATTTTTATTTAAATAGCTAACTAATGTAATAGCTTCATGTCTTTTGTTGTCTAGTGTACGCTGTCTTCTAATATTCCTTCTTTTTCGTTATATTAAAGCTATCTAAAATAGTCTAATACTAATAGTAATACCCAATAATTTATGAATACGTTAATTTGATGGCCTCGATGCTTTCCTCCGATCAGTCTTGATTTTAAGGATTGAGATGTAGTCACGAAAAAATAAACAGTCAGAAGCCCAAGATAAACCTTCATCACAACTGCAATATCGTGCCAATATATATGCTACAAATTGTAACTGAATATAGATGTGGATCAATTCTGTCCAAATATCTGCTGATGTGGAGTGTGAGAGCTGTTTTTAGATGTACTTTTTCTACAAGACCTCTTCCACTCGGTCGCAGGGACGACGATCTATTTTTAGAGCCCTGGTGCTATGCTGCCCGTCCTCAAACGTGCACAGGAGCAAATAGAAGCGATCGCAGCCGACATTTCTACAAACCTTGCTTAATTACAGCTTCTGTTTATAAACAACGACAATGTAGCATGTTAGTCATGATAATATAAGACATGTAGCTTACCCGTAATCGCCAGAAATCAGAAAAGCCTGACAGTGGGGACGGAGTAAATCCATTCATGGACAGACAGACATGGTTTCGCCACCTGCCGAACGAGTCCGGAGTTGGTCGGCGTGACGTCACCATCTGCACTCACAAAACCGGGAAGTCCGTTCCGTGTGTTTGCATCACCGTGTTTTCTCCTTAACTCTTTCTCTCCCGGGTTCTTGTTATTTTAACCCACCCTTTTATAGTTAGTTTAACCTCTTTTTGTTTTTATTAAAACCTACTCTTTTATGAGACGGTGACATGGAGGGATATCATCAGCAGAGTTGATCTAGAACACTAATGACCGAGATTTGTGGAAAGACATCGACACCTACGCCAGCTGGCCAGGCACATGGTCAGGATGAAAATTGTATTATTTTTATTCTAAATACATAATGAATACGTAACTATATAAAACATGGCAGTCAGTAATATTGATGTTTAGTATAAACATTCACAACTATATGACTGACAGAACTCCTGTATGTATAAAATATATTTTTTAAAGTTAGTCGCATATCCTTTACGAGACGCCCCCCTTCCCCCCCCCCCCCTTTTGGCTGTTTTTCTTGATTTCTTGGCAAGTTTACGGTCATTAGTTTGCCATTGGTTTCTGAACGACCGGCGCTGATACCTTTGTATGGAAACCGGAAACCAACGCAATGCGGTCTGCTTCCAAATCGCCCGCAACAGTGTTTCGGACGGGGTATGCGGGATTACGAATTGCATTCATGACACCTTCGCACAGAGCATACCATATAAACAAAGTTTACATTCACTAAGTGAATATATTGTTTTGAATAAAACATACGACTAACTGACTGGCCCTTGCCGTCTTGACAGACGATAGTTTGTAGGAGAGTAAGTTATAAGTAAGTCACAAATGGCTGTAGAAAAATAACTAAACATGATAACAACTTGAAACCAGTTTATTTGTATACATACATTGTCCCTTTTTTTCGCATCATAATTTCCACCAACATTGGTGCACGTATCCCATCGTTTTATCAGTCTTCCCAAACCGGCTGCATAGAACTGCGTGCTTTGTTTTCATTTACCTGTCATCACACAGAACTGTGTGACTTACTTATTGACTCGCCCTTGTAACTTTTTTCTACCCAGCTATGCACCGCTTTACGGGATAAACATTTGTCAGCATAAACACTGAAAACCCACCTTGACGGGAGACATTTCACCAATGACGCCGAAATTGAATGTGAAGTGAAAACGTGGTTTAGAAAACAGAGCACGCAGTTCTATGCAGCCTGTTTGGGAGGAGTGATAAAACGATGGGATAAGTGCATCAATGTTGGTGGAAATTATGTTGAGAAATAAAGGGACAATGCATGTATAAAAATAAACTGGTTTCAAGTTGTTATCATATTTAGTTATTTTTCTACATCCATGTGTTACTTACTTATTAACTTACCCTCGTCATTCAGGTATAATAATATTATTGTGTAAAATAAAACAACAAACTGAAAAGCAAGTATAATTAAATAAAATATGGGGTGTATTGTTAATGACTGTGCAGTGTTTGAAAATATTTCCGACCCAAGTTCTGTAAAGTTCATGCAACATAATCGGTAAATACAGGAGAGGGGGGGGGGGGTGAGGTGTGGTGTCCGCCTCGAGTGCTGGAGGTCCCGGGTTCAAGCCCCAGTGAGGGCCAGAATTTTTTCACGTGGACTTCTAGTAACAAAATTTCCCCTGGTCTCTGGGTAGTGAGATCGGACGCCCGTGTGTATTGTTGAGCATGTAAACAATCCCTTTGCAGTTGGAAATCGAAAAAGGGTAGACTAACGCCGCTGCCCGGGCAAATTTTTGAGTTAAAAATCTACCCTACGTATTTCGGGATCCTTGCCGGTGCTACGGAGTTCGTGCACTGAAATTAGATTCTCCGGACTCACGCTTGAGTTAGGAGTAGAACGGAGCACTTATGGGTTACACCAGTGTGCCATGATGTTGATCCGTGGATAAACTAAACTAAACTAATAGGTAAATACAAAACTTGGACAGGCAATATTTTCAAACACTGCACAACCATTAAAAATACACCATGTGTATGGTGATTAACGCAACGGTTTCAACTTCTTAAAAGAGAGAACTCAGGTGAAAGCCACAATGTAGTCAAAATTATGGCCTGCTCGGTCACGTCATCGCTATAATCATCATCATGCGCCATGCCCATAACATAGACGTCTGCGGTCATGGTTCTCCATATCACAAGCACACCAGTCTTGGATCAAGCCCATGTTCCTGGCTGGTCACACCATGTGGCAAAGTCACGCAGGCATTTATCTCTTTGACTTCCCCTTGCTCTTTGCTCATTAAGTTTGCAGTTATGACTGAGTTTTCTATATGTTTCCCTACAACATGCCAACAAATCTAGACTCAGCGTCTAATCAATTTGCGGTTTTCCTTTGTTTTTTAATTGGATTTTCTAATTTTTTGTTTCTGTCCATTTATTGTAATCTTTGAATTGTCCACAGAAACGATATTTCCACTGCAATTAGATGCGTTTCAGTTTACCTGCTTATTGTCCATGTTTCAAATTCATACAACAATAAAGGTTCTATAATTTCTTTATAGCACTGTAATACCGTTTTCTTACTGCAAATAAAATTTTTATTTTTTTAATTTTTAATGTAGTATATTTTCCATCTTGCACATTTCGATTCTTGTTCTAAACTCTACAAGGCATTTTCCTTAAGATTTTCTGACCGTTCTAACATAATTGTACAGATTCTGTCTGTTTAAGAATGTTCCCATTTACTTCGATGTAACATCGTGTATTTATTTCTTAATGGAGATGACCACCATTTCTATTTCCTTAGAATTCAGTTTAAACCCTAAGTTGAGTTGAGTTGAGTTAAGAACCGACATCACTGCACTCAGGATATTCCCATACGTGCTCCGTCCCCTCGCTCAACAGCCAGCGAAGAGTCATACTACTAATCGTTCCCATCGCTCTCTGATTAAAAGTTCTCCTGGTCTTCCCTCTCAGTTTTGAGATTCTTCCAGAACCCCTGCCGATCCACCGCAATCTCATTCTTTCCACATATGGGTTATCAATCTGTTCCTCCGCCTTCTCCACCTGGTCCCACAAGCTTACGACCACCTCCCCCTTGCCCATAGGCAAAATACCACCAAGGTGCATTCCCTGCTAACCTATCAGCCTGTTCATTCCCCCGCACCCCCGCATGGCCAGGGCAAAATATCCATACAATTATCACGATCTGTGACCTCTGAAGCAACGAGAGCCATTCTACACGAAACATTCCTTTCTCTACCTTGCTAAGCATACTCTTTGAATCCGTAATGAATACAACGTGTGTTGCAATAGTCTCCTCTAGCCACCGGAATGCCGCTGTTACTGCCTCCACCTCCATTCTCATGCTGGAGGTCGTAGTCTCATATGCCAGACTCTCCTTATCCAAGACTCGCCCATTAGCCTTTGCAATAAAGCTCCAACCACCACGTCTTTTTCTCACCACTGACCCATCGGTGTAGATGACTATGTCACCTTGATGTGTGTTACTCTGGATCAGCTGTTGCACTTGACACTCAGTGCGGCCCGCTGCCCATTCTCTGCACTCACGACCCAGTGTTGTTATTACATTGTGCCAGTCCGTCATGTCTGCCGGAACTTCATCGCACTCTCTTTCACGATTGATGGTCTCTAGATCACACACCTGACTTATATAAAGTTCTGCCTGTGCCATCCAGGACCTGCCTCGTCTTAGTCTATGACCCTTGACCATATCCATTGCAGCATGCAGCGGGTGATCCCTGTCTGCGGCAACTCTCATGTACCATTTGGCCTGAAGGACCCTATGCCTATCCGTCATTGTTGGTTGCGCCAGATATGCCTCATGCATATAATTGGTGTGTCCTTTGTGCACCCCAAGATTACCGCATGGCAACATTCTGTATGCGCTTCAAACTTTCAAGCTGGCTCTTTGATACTGTCAGCAGCCCCAAACCATACTCAATGACATAAATTATTAACTGCTTAAAGAGCCTTACAGCATCCTCGGATCTACCCCGGTTGCTGCCATAGCCGTCAGTGCATTAGTCCCCTACCAGCCTTCACCACCAAAGCCTCCCCATGATCCCTAAAAGCCAAAACCTGTCAAAGGTGATACCCAAGTACTTCAATTTACTCTCTCGACTAAGAGGACATCCATTCAACATCATACATGGGACGTCTGCCTTGACGATCCGGTTATCCCGAGAGTATCACACAACCGATGCCTTGTCTGGGTGTATAATGGCCCCTGCGTCCCTGCACCACTCCGCTACCCTGTTTACCGCCACCTGTAAGTCTTTCGCCAAACTAGCCCTGTCTCTGCCCTGTCTGTACGCCAGCACATCATTTGCAAATGTCCAGATTCTACCCACACCTGATGTTTCAATAGCTGCAATTTTGCTGGTGTAGACATTAAAGAGCACTGGGGACAAGGCAGATCCTTGCGGCAACCCAGGTGTAATAGTAAAGGGGTAAGAAGTCCAGGAACCCATGCGCAGTGCAACTTTACGCTCATAAAGGACTGCCGCAACCCATCTAACAAGGCAAGGGCAGACCTCCACGTCCAACAGTGTGTGTATTAACCGATCATACCTAACCCTGTTATACGCATCCTCCAGGTCAAGAGCTACCGCCACTGTCTCCTGTTTATCCTGGAAGCCCTCGTAGACATCAAATGCAAAAGTTGCAGCATTGGCCCAGGTGTCCTTTCCAGGCCGGTAGCTCCCGAGTCCTTGGGGAAAGCAGATTCCGACTTTCCAAATGTTGCTGGAGCCTGCGTGCTACTATCTTTTCGAGGACTTTGCCACACGTGTTTTGCAGGGTTATGATTCGGTGTCCATTAAGTTTTAACCCTAATTGCTCGTAGTAATTAACATTGTCTGCAATCAAAGATTTTATATTCCTATATCTTATATTTGCCCGTTTGTTATCGGGGCCTATAAGGCCAGGCAAAGAATCGTAACACAAACGCTAACATGTGTGTCGTAAGAGGCGTTGGTTGGCGTTGTTATCTCATCCCTTTATTTTATATATGCCTGTATGTGGACAAACATTTCCATTATTATGTGCCATGCCGATAACTGTGGGAAGCCATAGTTCGTCACATCACACGATCACCAGAGTCCGGGAGCAGGTGTTCGTTATTGTCCCCATTATGCCATGTTGCCAAGCCATCCTCTTTGCCTCCCTGTTGCTATTTTCCCATTAATTTTTCCAGCTGTCACCGAGTTTTCAAGTTCATTTCATCCTCGCCATTCGTTGGTGCTTAACACTGGATCTTGTTCATGTTTACCTCTTTTCTTTTAGTTTTAAATGTTGCTGTTATTATTCTAGAACTAACTGCTTCCGTTCTTTTGCTGATTTCTCTGTCTCTTTTCTTTAGATAGCATTACTACCCATTAGGGTCACCTTCGCGGCGTGAGGCAGTTCCTGTGTATGACAGTCATGATAACAGTCAGTATTGTTACACTTGTCGTTAGAAGCTTTTTGTCGGCCCTATTTCACCTTGTTCCGCGCAAATTCTAAATGCTAATCCTATAATATTTCATTTCATCTAACACCTGTGTGCTGTCTGTCTCAATCCATGCATAGTTCTAGCATTCCACTGTCATTTCTGGAGAAGTTCCTTGGTGAAAGGAAATAAGTCAGCTATCGCGGGAATTCTTGCGGCTTTCTCTGCGTCGCTTCACACTTCCACTAAAAGAAGTCTTTTAGTCCTTTGATTGGCTAAATGTTTTCTCTTTTTCCATATCTTTAGGTCTGTTCATGGTTGTTTGGGGTTTGTAGCTGGAGTTTTCTAAAGGATGGGATAGCCAACCCAAAATCAAATCCTTTTCAGTCGCCACTTGCGACATTCACGATAAATTACAGTGTTACTATTCTTTGCTTCGCACAACGGCCTCGGTAACAACAATGGTGTCTGGCCATCGATCAATTATATTATTATTACCCCAACCTTAGATATTAAACCTCTATTGGTATTCGTGTGTTTCTATCTGTTGAGATATTTATCTGTTGGTATACGGTATGTGGGGCTTTCCAATTATTTATTTCAGTTATGGACAGACCAGAACAGGTCATTCTTCTGTGCCTCAGAACAGGGCACAATAGATTACGCAACCACATGTATACAAAATTCAAGATTGGTTACTCAGCCATGTGCACATGTGGTTTGGCGTCGCAGACAGCAGAGCACATACTCCAGGATTGCCTAAACTACAACATATCCAGGCGAACCTTCTGGCCTAGAGAGACGACAGTGGAAGATAAACTCAATGGACCGCTGAGTGAACTAAAAAAGACTGTTAGATTCATACAAGAGACAACATTACAGTTATAAACATATTTCAGGTGAACGAAAGAAGAAGAAGAATGAGTGCAGTTTTTTCGGATATCCCTGGAGCTAGAGTTTGTGCTCTGAGCAATGTTTACTGTGGAAATATGGTGTGCATGTTAAATATTTCAGCAATTTATTGAATGTGCATATTACAGTTTTTGGGGAACACATCATTGTGTTTTACTAACAGGAGCTAGTAACAAGACTTTAAAGGTCTCGCTTGTTGAAAAAAAATCACTTGCTGGACTTTAGTGCTTAGTGCATAAAAAAAAGGATCCTTTTATACAGCATGACTACATAGACTATTCAACCATGTTTGGGTAGGTAGAACAACAGACACCACGAGACGGGAAACACCATTATTATCCCAATTTGGAGAAACAAAGCAGTAAAAGAGACTGCACACAATACAGAGGCATTTCCCTTTCGAGTCATGCAGGGAAAATAGTTTGCAAAATTCTTGAGAAAAGATTATGAACTGCTATAGAACTCCGGCTAAGTGAAACACAACTTGGATTTAGGAAAAAAAAAAGGATGGACAGATGCTATCTTTGCTCTTAGACAACTTATAGAAAAATCAACCAAATTGAATGAAACACTCTACTTAGCCTTTGTCGACCAAGAAAAGG
Organism: Cepaea hortensis; assembly: GCA_963921405.1. Classification (NCBI taxonomy): domain Eukaryota; kingdom Metazoa; phylum Mollusca; class Gastropoda; order Stylommatophora; family Helicidae; genus Cepaea; species Cepaea hortensis. Next base: position 85,452,948 of record OY992878.1, read on the forward strand.
CATTTGATAGAGTAGATAGAAACAAGCTGTGGGAAATCCTTAAACAATATGGAGTGAGTACACATCTAACAAACTTATGAAGAAGCTTATACAACAACAGTGAATGCATAGTGAGAACAAATGGAGGATACTCAGAACCCTACACCATAAGATCCGGAGTACATAACCTATATAAACAACATATGTAAAGATATCAGCCAAACAGAGACCGCAAGAACACAGCATGATGAGAACACACAAGAAGAACCATCGACATTAAAGAACTCCTATTTGCGGACTATCAAGTACTAATAGCAAAATCAGAAGCTGAATTACAAGACCACGTGAATAGTCTAAATGAAGTGTGTAGGGCATAACATGAAAATTAGCACAAGTAAAAGAGAGGTAGTGTCTATAACCAAAGAAGAAAAAAACAACAATGATTCACCTAAACGAACAATCCCTGAAACAAGTAAAGAGCTTCAAGTATTTAGGAAGTATAATATCAAATGGCAAAGCAGAAGATGGGATCGAAAATAGATGTAATAAGGCAAACCAACTCATTGGACAAATGGCACCAATACTAAAGAACAAACATGTATCAATAACTACTAAGAAAGCACTTTACAACACACTCTTCCTACCAACTCTATGTCACCAAATGCCAAACCTGGACAATGACAGAAAAAGAGAAAAGAAAAATCACAACAGAAATGAGATTCCTGAGAAGAATACCCAATGTATCAAGAAGAGATAAGATCAGAAATGACGAAATCCGGACTAAAGTGGGGGTTATAGCTGCACTAGAGTTTATTAGAAGGCATGAAGTCAAATGGTTTGGCTATGCAACTGGGTTACCAACTAACTATACCACAAGAAGCAACGATGTACAGACCAGATGGATTCAAAGGAAGGGGCTGACCACGTAAATGATGGACACAGGGAATAGCAGAGTCCATGGGAATATCCATACATGAAGCCCATAAGTGGGCACTCTCCCAATGTTTATACTTTACCTCGACACCACAAGGTACATGAGGAACAAGATGAGATGAGATGAGGCATATTGGGTGTATAATGACTGAATGACCTTGCCGTCTTGACAGACGATAGTTTGTAAAATGGGGTTATCTCTCCATAACACAAAGCCTGTGCTGAATTTAGAGACCCTGTGTTGCCCATGCAGCATGATCCCTCTCTCGGCCTGTCTAGTTTACTCCAGAGGAAAGGTGACACCATTACGTCTGGAACAAGACAAGCTGCAGAAGCTGCAGGATCATCAAAGCAATGCTCTAACTGCCCGCCTGTCGGAGCTTCGATCCTAGACCAGTTACCAACCAATGCTGTATAATGCTAGCACCATATTTCTATAGACCAGTTGCACTCGATGGCTGATGTGGTCTATACCATGCCGGGCACCTTTAATTCACAGCATATTTCTTGGTACCAATGTCTGGCTGGGTCAACTTAGGAGTCCACATCAATTAAAACAAAATCTGCATTGATGAGGATTCGAACACATGACTATAGGGCTGCAAGTGTGCTAGCCACTGCACTAATGTAGCCACTGCGATAACGAACTCCCACTTAAGTGTATCTTAAAAGTTAGTTGCATATCCTGTACAGGACGTAGCAGTCAACCCCAGCGTGTTTTGACTGTTTATGATTCCATTTCATAAAAAAAAAAAAACATAATGTGGTCTGCATCCGTAACCACTTCACCATGGAGCCGGCACTTAGTGTATTTTTTATTGTTTTTGCATATCATTTACAGGACATTGCAGTCAACACCAGCATTTTTCAGCTGCTGTTGATGTCTTGGCAAGTTTTACGTTCAGTAGTTTGCCATTGCTTTCTGAACGACCGGCTCACATACCTCTGTAAGTAACCAGCGCGACGCAATCCACTACCGAATCTTGCGCAGCTGTGTTTCGTACGAGAATATACAGGATTACGAACAACGTCCTTAACCCCTACGCCAGGGAAAATACTAAGCAGAGGCGCAGGTAGTCATATAGACACACCATCAGTGTAGTTTTGGAATGTTTGTTCTGAAGTTAAGCAAATATCTCTGTTATCGTGTGTCCCTTAAGTGTCTAAGCACTGCTACAAGTGGATTGTCATGCTGTCAAATCTATTATCTAGTCCAATAAAATAACAATATTAGGAGACAACATATTTTCTTTTATCAACTTCAAAAAGTTTTAAATGTCAAATACTTTTCGAGACAATTTCAGCAATCTTATGTGTAACCATTCGTTCAGAAAGCAATGGCAAACTACTGAACGTAACACTTGCCTAGTACATCAACAGCAGCTGAAAATGCTGGTGTTGTCTGCAACGTCCCGTAAGGGATACGCAACAAAATTAAAAAAATATGTGTAACCATATATATGTCTGACTCCTGAAAAAGGATGTAATTATTGTGATTATTATTGGTCTTATTCTTGAAACCAAACCCGACCCCCCCCCCCCCTATTGTGCCAATGGCTTCGGGCGGAGGCGTGCAATTGGGAGGGTACAAGCCTTACCTTAGTGCGAGGACTGAATGTCATGGCAGGGCAGACCAGGCCCCAAGCCTTGGTCAACAACTGGTATAGGATGGAAGCTCCAACAGAGTAATGCTTTGCTGGTCCAACAGCTTCTGCAGCTTGTCCTGTTCCAGACGTATTGGTGTTACATTTCCTCTGGAGTAAACTAGGCAGGCCGAGAGCGGGATCATGTTGCATAGGCAACACATGGTCTCTAACAAGACTGTGCTATAGGGAGGTATCAATCAATCAATCAATCATGTGCCATGCTGGAAAGCGCTGGCGGTTATGACTCGCCATTTCACTCGATCACCAGTGTCGTGGATCAGCTCAGTGTTCCTGTCTCGTCCATGCCATCCAGGTATTTTCCGCTTGGTCTTCCTCTTGGTCTGTTCCCTTCGATCTTGCCAGTTGTCACCAAGTTCTCCAATCCATTTCTTCTCATAACATGTCAAAAAAATTTTGACTATCTACGTCTAATTTCTCTAATCAGTTTACGATGTTCATTTGTCTCCTGTAGTACTTGGTCATTGGTTTTTCTGTCTGTCCATGGTATTCTTTGCATTTTCCTCAGAAACCACATTTCTGCAGCCATCAGATGTTGTTCAGCTTGACTGCTCATTGTCCAAGTAGGGAGGTATAACTCCATTTTAAAAACAATCGTCTGTCAAGACAGCCAGGTGCTAGTGCAATCTTGAAAATGGAAGTCAATAGTGTGACTATGACGGTCTATTCTCACTGAAAATGATTAACTTCAAATTTCACAGAATTTGTTTCAACCTCACATTTGTCGTTCTAGAAGAAATCTAGTATTTTGGATTATGTTGCTGTATCTGTGAGCTCACCTGAGAATCCCAAATAGCTTGTTTTGTCCTTTATGTCACCAGACAGTGCCACTGCCAGTTTTCCATATGCAGTATCCCGTTCTGGATTTAGAACTTGTGATGGAGCTTGCTGATAATATCAGAAACACTCAAGTGTATGGTATAAAGTCTTTGTTGTCATTTTATGTAACTCTTAGATTTGTAATTGTCTCCTCTGACTCTTTACTCGGCCAGAAATGATGACATGTACAGTTCATATTCAAAAACCTATGAGTTGTTCACTTCCTCTGGTTTTAATTATTGTTATGTCAGGCTGCTGTTGTCTTTGAGAGACCTTTAATATACCAGGGATAGACTGTGGCGGTGGGTTTACAATAATCTGTCAAAAGTGATTAAGGGTGAGATGTTTGAAAACTTGTTTATCCCTGAAGATAGTTGCGGCGGCTGGCCGTGCGTTAGATGGCTGTTCTCTGTATGTCGTAGTACTAAATCCCCTAGACCTTTGAGCCTGTATTTTCAATATGTGACTCAATGAGTTTGGCCAACATCCGGTTAAGAAATAAGAGATTGACAGGAGTTTGTTCTGGAGATAAAAATAGGATGGACATCCTAGCTGAGTTTCAAACTAAATATTTACAGCCTTCTCCCTTAATCCTGCTGTCACAGGCCAGTAGATTATACCCAATACGCCTCACGGTATGAGAGTCCTTTACTTTCAATCAACTATGAGATATGCTGGATTCTACACTTCCAGAACAAGTATTTTATATGTGCTAAAATCCCACTTCAAATTATAGTCATGCAAGACTAGCGGGAGCCAAAAGTAAAGGCGGCGGCATGATACTGATCAAATCACCAGTTGCGTGCTGATGGGTCTATACAAATGTAGGGTCAGCACCATATGTCTGAGATACTGTGGTGACTGGATGCTTGCTTCCAGCCCGGTGTTGATGGATTCTAACCTGGGCTGGGGCAGATTAAACACATATTTCTGGGCTAACAGGTCGACCCAGCCTAATATAGTGTTCATGGATTCTAACCTGGGCTGGGGCAGATTAAACACATATTTCTGGGCTAACAAGTCGACCCAGCCTAATATAGTGTTCATGGATTCTAACCTGGGCTGGGCAGATTAAACACATATTTCTGGGCTAACAGGTCGACCCAGCCTAATATAGTGTTCATGGATTCTAACCTGGGCTGGGCAGATTAAACACATATTTCTGGGCTAACAGGTCGATCCAGCCTAATATAGTGTTCATGGATTCTAACCTGGGCTGGGGCAGATTAAGCACATATTTCTGGGCGAACAGGTCGACCCAGCCTAATATAGTGTTCATGGATTCTAACCTGGGCTGGGGCAGATTAAACACATATTTCTGGACGAACAGGTCGACCCAGCCTAATATAGTGTTCATGGATTCTAATCTGGGCTGGGGCAGATTAAACACATATTTCTGGACGAACAGGTCGACCCAGCCTAATATACTATAGTGTTCATGGATTCTAACCTGGGCTGGGGCAGATTAAACTTATATTTCTGGGCGTACAGGTCGACCCAGCCTAATATAGTGTTCATGGATTCTAACCTGGGCTGGGGCAGATTAAACACATATTTCTGGGCGTACAGGTCAACCCAGCCTAATATAGTGTTCATGGATTCTAACCTGCGCTGGGGCAGATAAAACACATATTTCTGGGCGTACAGGTCGACCCAGCCTAATATAGGTACCAGGACATTTATTGAGAAGTAAAGATGGCCAGTGTGACACTGATCACATAACCCACCTAGTGCTGACAGTCTATAACAATATGGCGTCAGCACCATATGCTCAATGCTTCTTACAGCATCTAAAAAAATCTTTTACTTGTTCTTATATGCTCAATATACCTCAAGGCATGTAAGAGGTTCCTTTACTCACTGCTTACTGAAGACACCACCAGACCATCAGTGATGGTGCCAACAAACCAACACAGGAGTGAGAGGCAAGACTGTGGCTCACTGCATATTTGACACATTTCCAGTATAAGAATGAAGATGGAGGTGGAAGGTGCATTAGAGAGCAGTTGTATCAGATTTGTTTCAATGCCACGGAAGATTCGGAACGGCTTGTGTTACAAAGAGGAATTGTCCACTCTTCAGAACTTCAGAATTGAGGGGGGGGGGGGGGGGGGGGGGGGAAAGAGAGAAAGAAGAAAGAGAAAGAATGGGTTGGTTCTTATGCAGGTCATGCTGGAGGGCATGGCAATGAAACAGCTGTTTTGGACTTGTGAGGGAAATACTGACAACAGCTAAAGGACTCATTTTCATAGTGGAATACCAGCTACTAATATGTTAAAAGCTGAGAACGTAAGCCATTTGCCAAAGCGATCACCATGGTGATCAGGGATGGACCTTTAATTTCACCTCTGATTAAAATCTGTTGTCAAACACCCAGATATGAGACTGGTTCCCCTAACCACAAGGCCACCTACCCCTCAAAGGGTGAAAACAAGTGCTAAATATGAATATGTTGTCTATATTTCTGTACAGGTTCAGACAGTCGCACTAGACTACTATTTACAATTGCTTCTTTTCTCCATGGAAACAAAAATAAATAATTAACCAATAGCATTAGTTTACATTTTTATTGTGTGAATTAATCAAATAGATTCTAATATTTTTCTGCTTCAGGCTATTCAATTTCTCCCCACTCTACACGGCAACTGCAGTTGAACATTCGTACTGACATACTGACTATTCTCAGCCCTGATTCACTGATATAACAGCGTCCACATGTGAATGGCTTTTGTGCAAGATATTTGTTGTTACTGTAATTACCTTTAATGAAATTGTATTGATATTTATTTAAAAAAAAAAAATCAAAAGCTATCAATTAATCATAATAATGGCACATGTTCATTTTATGAGATCACTTCCATGGTACCTCTAGATATCCTTGTACTATTGCAGCACATAACATTTCAGATGATACCCTGGCAACATATCCTGCATTTGCAAGCCAAAATATGTTTTTATCTGACAAACATTTCATAAGCGCTCAGAAACAAAATCAAAGTATTAGTTGCTTAATTGGGTTAATGTACCAACTAACATTCTCAATACAACATGTAATTTCACAAGTGTTGTCTATTATAGACTTTGGTTGCAAGTTTAGCTCCATGATACACATATTACAAGGTAGAAAAGCTATATACAGTTAACTCCTATAAGAGAATTTAGTGTTATCCATAATAAATTTGCAAGCATATATAGTGAAACAGTTTATTCAAGTTTCCATTTAAAATAATGTGCCTTGTAGACAACAGTTAAAACCAGACATATACTGACACCTTGAAGTATGTGGAAAACGAAAAGCTTGCTTCATTAAGACATACACAAACAATACAGATCTATCAAGCAGCCATAAAAGAGGTGTTACCACACAAACCACAGGAATACCAGTTCCCCATGAGATTTACTTGAAGAGACATTATGGACACAACAAATGATCACAACTTGAGTTACCTCCAATACTTAAATGCGATAAATTTTAAAGAATAGTAATGGGAAATCTCAAGCATCATAGAAAACTGAAAGCTTATAAACTAGCAAAACAAATAAAAGTTAGTTGCATATCCTTTACAGGACTTCAGTCAACCCCAGTATTGTTTGGCTGTTTGTGAAATTTTGGCAAGTGTACGTGCAGTAGTTTGTCATTGCTTTCTGAAAAGCCGGAACTCATACCATTGTACGAAAACCAGCGTTAGGGAGACTGCTTACAAATTGCCCGCAGCTGTGTTTTGAATGCAACATGCGGGATTGTGAATAGTGCTTGTAACCCCATCGCCACTAGCACATGTATAGAAAATACTACATGAGAGTTTAGAGTTGTAGAAAAAATATGAAACATATCTTAAGAGAAATGATTATGTAGCATATACATTGCAGAATGTTGCTCTCATCATTTTCTCTGGTCAAATCATTGTTGATGTTTCTCGTTAAATTTTCTGCATGGATGTTAACAATATGGGGAGAGAATGAGTGTTGTCTTACTCCCCTCAGCACCTCAAATAGGTTTGATTTGTCACCAACTACTCTGAAGCTGCTTGCTGTTCATGATGTGATTCATTTAAGTAGGTTAATTGTGCTGGAAACCCATATCTATCACGATGTTTAACAATTTCTGATGTCGAAGTCTTAAGAGACTTTCTTCTTATAGTTCATGCCACGAGGTGTTGGCGGTCATGTTTATCCACAGCTTTTTGTCTGTCAATGATTTCTGATACCAAATTTCCTTCATGCCATGACACCACATTGTCTAACATTTCATTCCATTTCAATTCAATTTGTGGAATGGACACAATTATACAAGAGAAGGAGCAATTTTCATGCCTTAGTGGCATGCTGGGCAATATGGCACCAGGCCCATAATTTCTGGACCAAATGGCACTCAATGCATCATGTGACTACTATCATGCTGGCTGCTTTAGCTTACATAAATATTTGTGGATCTCATTAGTCTGGTTAGATCCTTGAGCCAGACAGTCACAAAACTGCCCCACTTCAAGGACTACCAGGCTAGCATGTGAATAGTAGCCACCACACTAATGCAGCACCTGGTTACAATACTAAGATTAAAACATTTATAGACCTGATATTATACTGGTATAAAGATGGGTGAAGTTGAATTATATACAATTCCATATTATTTGGTTTAGGTGGCTAGCAATGACAGCTAAATGATTAATGTAAAAGTATGCTTGCTACTTCAGCGATGGGACATCACTTCTAATGTCCAGCATTTACGTGTCTTTTTTCATGGTCTTCTGTGTGTAGCATCTAAAAATCAATTAATCAAATGTTGGGCGGCACTTACCAAACCAGACACCCCACATTGTGCCAATGGCTCCGGGCGGAGGAGCACAATTGGGATGGTACAAGCCTTATTCTGGTGTGAGGAAATGCAACCTAGACTAAATGTCATGGCAGGGCAGACTAGGCACTAAACCTTGGTTTGCAACTCGAAACTCTGACAGGCAGACAGTTAGAGCATAGCAGCTTGTCTTGTTCCAGATGTATTGGTGTTACATTTTCTCTGGAGTAAACTAAGCAGGCTGAGTGAGGGATCATGCTGCATGGGCAACACATGGTCTCTACAATTCAGCTCAGGCTTTGTGCTATGAAGAGGTATAACTACATCCCTGGTCTTAACCGGTCTTGGACCGCCATAGTTTGTAGGTATGCCTTTGTTTGAAGCACAATGTAACAAACTATCATTTGTCCAGACTGTAAGGTGCCAGTCAGTCTGATTATTTCGATGGCTCAGTGGTTTACATTCATTCATGCAATATGAAAAGATGACGTCAAACCGACACACAATCTGCTTTTTAAACTATACTTCAGGATTTACATTTGGCATTAAATAGATATTTAAATGGTTTATACCATAACGCAAACCAACTGAATATAGTTAACATTAACAGCCAATAATATAGCCTAGAAATTAACATCAAGAAGAGCGAACGAAAGAAGAAGAAAACATCAAGAAGATTGAAGTAACAAATTTCACTAAAAGGAAAGAAAGCCCAACAGCTGACATTCATATAAATACTGAAGGATTGAAACAGGTATCAAAGTACACCTACCCTGACCAAACCAATAATAGAAGACAAGCACAGGCAACATGAAGATCATGAGAAGAATCAGAATAGTGTAGCCTACATTCAACATGAACCATATACTTCTATACAAACATCACAGAAACTGAATATGAAGCTCATCAAATGCTATCTGTATTCTAACACCACTTTATGCAGTGGAAACATGGACTTGAACTACCATGATGGAGCATAAACTAAACCCTTTGAAATGTGGTCTTCATGACCAGCTATTGGAAGGGAAAAAAAGAAAAGAAGTCCAATACAACTCAATATAACAAGGATGGTGCTAACAAATGAAAATTACAAAGCCAAAACTGTTGATTACATCAAGTGACATAATACTATTGAAAACCATAATGAAAAGAAAAGTTGTAGGTATAGAGCTCGAGAGCATCAAAGATATAATAGATAACACGAAGATATAGCCAGGATATAGCCAACAAGAAAGCACAACCAAGACTCCCAATAAAATCTGATGGAGTTCCATTGCTGTCACTCTTCGCTGGAGATGACATGTTGATTTTGGTAACACATGGGAAAGTGGTTCCATCAAGATTAACACAAAAACAGCACACCACAAAACATGCTGACATTTAGATACAGCAGGAACAGAGCAAAAGATAAGATTTTTGAAGCTATGGATGAGCAGAAACAGCGAGCAACACCTTGTATAGCCTAGACGAAGGGTTCTGTCCAGAAAACTCTACTTGAGATTCAAAGGAAAACTAGAGAAAATAATACGATAAGAAAATGGCATGAAACAGTCACTGCAACCTTATTGATGTCGCATAGAAGTCTAAATTACTTTCATCATCATGAAGCAGGTTCTTTGCAGAACATCTCACATCACGGCCTGGGGAACAGATTCTATGTATGAGATGTCTCCAATGTTCTGCGTCCATCTTCACACTGGTTGACCACTGTCTCTTCTCCTAGCAACCATGCCTTTCATGACTGTTCAATTCAAGCCACAGTGATGTTTATCATGGTCAAAGTATTCCAGTTTCCCAGACATAAAGCTGTTTATGAGCTAGTTTACCTCCATGTTCACATCTGGTAGCATCTCTGTGGTTTTCTTCTTCTTGTTCACGGTTTTCACAGAATTTGTCTCTAACAAGTCCAAAAGCCCCAACTTTCTTTAGTGGTTGTCAAATGGTCTATGGTTCACAACCATGACTCTTATTACTGTTTTACCCCTACATTGCTATGACCAGCCTGCATCTAACTTCTCTTAAACCAGTGGTTCTCACTGGTGGGGAATTCTGCTTTTTAAACTTATACTTCAGGATTTACATTTGGCATTAAATAGATATTTAAATGGTTTATACCATAACGCAAACCCAACTGAATATAGTTAACATTAACAGCCAATAATATAGCCTAGAAATTAACATCAAGAAGAGCGAACAGAAAGAAGAAGAAAACATCAAGAAGATTAAAGTAACAAATTTCACTAAAAGGAAAGAAAGCCCAACAGCTGACATTCATATAAATACTGAAGGATTGAAAACAGGTATCAAAGTACACCTACCCTGACCAAACAATAATAGAAGACAAGCACAGGCAACATGGAGATCATGAGAAGAATCAGAATAGTGTAGCCTACATTCAACATGAACCATATACTTCTATACAAACATCACAGAAACTGAATATGAAGCTCATCAAATGCTATCTGTATTCTAACACCACTTTATGCAGTGGAAACATGGACTTGAACTACCATGATGGAGCATAAACTAAACCCTTTGAAATGTGGGTCTTCATGACCAGCTATTGGAAGGGAAAAAAAGAAAAGAAGTCCAATACAACTCAATATAACAAGGATGGTGCTAACAAATGAAAATTACAAAGCCAAGACTGTTGATTACATCAAGTGACATAATACTATTGAAAACCATAATGAAAAGAAAAGTTGTAGGTATAAGAGCTCGAGAGCATCAAAGATATAAATAGAAAACACGAAGATATAGCCAGGATATAGCCAACAAGAAAGCACAACCAAGACTCCCAATAAAATCTGATGGAGTTCCATTGCTGTCACTCTTCGCTGGAGATGACATGTTGATTTTGGTAACACAATGGAAAGTGGTTCCATCAAGATTAACACAAAAACAGCACACCACAAAACATGCTGACATTTAGATACAGCAGGAACAGAGCAAAAGATAGATTTTTGAAGCTATGGATGAGCAGAAACAGTGAGCAACATCTTGTACAGCCTAGACGAAGGGTCTGTCCAGAAAACTCTACTTGAGATTCAAAGGAAAACTAGAGAAAATAATACGATAAGAAAATGGCATGAAACAGTCACTGCAACCTTATTGATGTCGCATAGAAGTCTAAATTACTTTCATCATCATGAAGCAGGTTCTTTGCAGAACATCTCACATCATGGCCTGGGGAACAGATTCTATGTATGAGATGTCTCCAATGTTCTGCGTCCATCTTCACACTGGTTGACCACTGCCTCTTCTCCTAGCAACCATGCCTTTCATGACTGTTCATTCCAAGCCACAGTGATGTTTATCATGGTCAAAGTATTCCAGTTTCCCAGACATAAAGCTGCTTATGAGCTAGTTTACCTCCATGTTCACATCTGGTAGCATCTCTGTGGTTTTCTTCTTCTTGGTTCACGGTTTTCACAGAATTTGTCTCTAACAAGTCCAAAAGCCCCAACTTTCTTTAGTGGTTGTCAAATGGTCTATGGTTCACAACCATGACTCTTATTACTGTTTTACCCCTACATTGCTATGACCAGCCTGCATCTAACTTCTCTTAAACCAGTGGTTCTCAACTGGTGGGGAATCCCCCCCCCCCCCCCCCCCCCCCCCCCGCGGGAATTTTAGGGTTTCCAGGGGGAATTAAGATTATTTCAAGATCGCATTAATACAAGAACCAGTTACTTGATATTGTTTTTCCCTCTATATTTTACGGTTCTGTACTTCTCGCCCTAATGAAATTTGTCTTATAACGTAAGTAGGCCCACAAATCACATTTTATGTAGATGTCTAGACTTGTTCTAGTATGTGTTATTAAATTTAGCTTCCATTTTTATGTATACTGAATAAGAGTGGGGGGGGGGGATTTATAGGGAGGAAATTCGAAAAGGGGGGGGGGGTGACGTTCTGAAAATATGGTAAAGGGGGGCATAGGCCAAAAAAGGTTGAGAACCACTATCTTAAACAGTGCCCATTGTTGATGACAGAGCCAAGATAGTCAAAGTTTGTGACAAACTCATGTTAAAAATACAAATATTTTATTAAATTTTGTGCATCAAAATCTGTCCTGAGTATTCAGATAAATAAGATATAGGCAGCAAACAGAAAGTCACAGACAAGGAGAGGACATACCAGCAGCTGGTTCAATCAAAATTAGCAGTAAGGATATTACTAAAGTATCTTAGTAATTGTCATTTTGAAAGCCGCATGTTACAAAGAATACCAGAACCTTTAGAAGAATTTTAAATACAAGTGTCTAAATCAAAGGTAACTAAGATATTCAAGCCACATATAAAAGCTGACTTCTATTTAATCAAAAACCTTGATGTTCTTATGCAAGCAGCTAAATAGAATCTGTCAATGGTAACATGGCGGTGAACAGATGGACCTCAAAAGTGAAAATAAACATGGTCATTGTTTGATATATGAAAGTCCTAAAATATTACATATCAGATAATATAAGCACTGTTCAGTATAACAAATATCTTAACCGTAAAGAAATGTCCTAAAGTATTACCACATATAAACACTCTTCAATATACCATATGCACAGCTGAAGATTTCACATTTAAAAGAAAAGGTATCTAAACTCTGGCCAAGCAAGCTAATATTCACTGAAAATATTTCACATCAGCTCCTCTCAGCAACATACACAGACTCTCATGACATCATGTTCCACTTTCACAGAAAACAACAAAATAAGCTAACACCTTTTGCACCACTCTTGTGGTTGTGCAGAAATAACAATTATGGCAGCCCAGCATTGGAAGAGCGTTTGTGAGATATTTCTCTGCCTCGAGGGTAATACACGTGAGGATAATATCAGTGCCATCCACCTTCTATCATCCATATGCACCTGCACTTACAACATCACTATCACAGAGTTGCCTGGTAGGAGAAATAGATATGAAATATGATTTGTCACACTGTTGAGTAACAATGTAAGTATGTCTGTGGTCAGTTTAATGAAATGAATTAAGCAAATTAAAATCAATGTTTTTCCGTAGTGAACTTGAAGATTGAAGATACAAACAATATGACAAGCATGCATCACCTTACTGGACGTTCATTCACCAATGAATGTCTATAGGTTTCACCCCTTCACTGATTTAAAAAAAAAAACGGATAACAGAATGCTGCTCCTCTTTGGTGCATGTCAAAAGAGGGGCAGCCATCTTTAAATTGTCCTTTTGACGTCACCATGTTCGTCTGCACCGTGATGTCACACACTTAACCCTTCTGACAACCTCAACAACAATACTTACAGGCTACAAGACAATGGCATGGTTATGGTAATTTCTATCACACTTTTATGGTTTTCATTTGAAGCTCCCTTGTACAAACTTTCATTAATTGGTGCCTGCGTAGAATAGGAGTACAATGGCATAACAGTAGTAGTAGGCCTCTTTCAGTCCCGAAAGACTTTACAGTTGTGCCGCTGGGAAGGCACCTGACAGCAATGCTGGTGACTGTATAGTCCAATGTGAGAGTGACAATCTCTGTCACAGTTTCTGCATATGTAAGACGAGGCAGGTCCCTCATCAAGTGACTGCATTTTATGCTGGTGCCTCTTATCATCATTTTGTTGGATTAGATTGCAACATGACATGGCACGACAGAGGCTGAGTTAATTTAGAGAACTAAACAAACACACGTGACTCTAAATTTGAGGGGAAAGATGCCGCTGCTGGATAGGACATGCATTGAGAAAACATGAGTGCCATGGATCAGACAAGGACATGGATCAGTTACGCCGTAACCCAAATTAGATGAGGTCAGAGGGTATGGCAGTGTCCAGTAACTGGACATCTGGATCATGAAAAGTGGATACTTTTCACACAGTGTGAAAATGCTTGGACTTGCTTCACAGTCAACAGGAAGTGGGATCCGAACAAAGGGATTCGAGACGGCGGTTTCATTGAGTACGGACCATGTTTCAGAAGAGAGTAGTGGCCAAAATTGTGCCACTCTTTTAATGTAGTCGGTGTGTTGTTATACATGGTGTAGATTTATTGTTGAATATATGGTTGTACATTGACGGTATCTGTCTTAGCCTGTATAGAATATACGAACAAAATTACAACCGGCGTTCAAGTTACACATATTACAGTTGTGTTGAGTGGTGTTCATAGTGAGTTGGTGTAACGGTGGGTACAATATTAATTTAACCATCAGCAATGTTAAGTGCTGAGAAACGACCACAGTGCCGACTGGAGGAAGATGAAGTTATAAGTCATACCCCTATGAATACAGGCGCAATAGAGCAGCCCACACATTAGTCCCTGGCAAACAGTCTCACCTTTGGTCTGCTCAAGTCGGAGAAGCGATTATGGACATGAAGTGTCTTGCATTTTACTCACTGCAATTTATTCAACGAAACCACTGTCTCGAATCCATTTGTTCAGATCCCACTTCCTGTTGATTGTGAAGCGAGTCCCAGCATTTTCACGCTGTGTGAAAAGTATCAATTTTTCACGATCCAGGTGTCGTTACTGGACACTGCCGTACCCTCTGACCTCATCTAATATGAGTTACGGCGTAACTGATCCATGTCCTTATCTGATCCATGGCAATGAGATAGTATAGTGTGTGCCCATGTAAAAGTCAGTAAACTGTATTCAGCTGCCACCGTGTGACTGAGCTACGTGCCGTCCATCTAGTGCAGATTGTGTCAAGAGTCTCTTCTATGAGCCATCGTCAGTACATGTTCATGTTTGAGCTGAGCTAAGAACTGACATCACTGCACTTAGGACATTTCCCATATGCGTTCCATCCCCTCATTCAACAGCCAGCGAAGAGTCAACACTACTAATCATTCCCACTGTTATCTGATTGAAAGTTCTCCTGGTCTTCCCTCTCAGTTTTAAGATTCTATCAGAACCCCTGCCAATCCCCCGCAATCTCATCCTATCAACATTCAGGTTCTCAATCTGTTCCACCTTCTCCGCCTGGTCCCACAGGCGCACGACCACCTCTCCCTTGTCCATAAGTAATCTACCACCAAGAGCTGCATTCCCTGCTAGCCTATCAGCCTGTTCATTTCCCCGCACTCCCGCATGGCCAGGGCAAAAAATCCATACAATTCTCACAATCTGTGACCTCTGAAGCGATGTGAACCATTCCACACAAAACATTCCTTTCTCCACATTACTAAGCATACTCCTTGAGTCCGTGATGAAGACTGTGTGTGTGTTGCAGTGATCTTCTCTAACCAACGAAATGCCACTGTGACTGATTCCACTTCCATTCTCATGCTGGAAGTCGTAACCTCACATGCCAGGCTCCTTTTTAAAGAATCTTCCATTAGCCTTTGCAATGAAACCCCAACCACTCCGTCTGTTTCTCACCACTGACCCATCAGCATAGATTACTATGTCACCTTGATGTGTGTTACTCTGGATCAGTTGTTGCACCTCAAACTCTGTGCGGCCCGCTGCCCATTCTTTGCACTCACGTCCCAGTGTTATTATTACATCGTGCCAGTCCATCAGGTCTTCTGGTACTTCAACCCACTTTTTCACGATTGATAGTCTCTAGATCACACACCTGATGTATAGATATTTCTGCCTGTGCCACCCAGGACCTGTCACGTCTTAGTCTATGACCCTTGACCATATTCAAGGCTTCATGCAGCGGGTGATCCTTATCTGCAGCAACTCTCAGGTACCATTTGGCCTGAAGGAACCTAAGCCTATCCGCCATTGTTGGTAGCGCCAGGATATGCCCCATGCATATAACTGGTGTGTCCTTTGTGCACCCCAGGATCACCCACATGGCCAGATTATGTTCATAACAACATGTAAAACTAACCAGTCCTACAAGATATCAACATACCAGTACCTGCATAACATCACACAATACATTCATAATTATTTGTTCGTACACTTGCTCGCTTTGAACTCAAGCGTAGTCCATACACACTACTTCTAATAGTGCTGGGCTGAATTTTGTGTGTGGATTAGCTTTACCTATTAACAGCGTCCCTTGCCATCAGGCAAACCTACTTCGATTTCAGATGTACTTGTAATTTACGTCCCCAAGTCAAGGATGACAGGCAAACATTTTAGCCCAACTGTCTGGTGTAGGGGTTGAACCCCTCATCTCGGTATCAGCACACCTGATGTTTAAGAACACTCGTTCTTATCCATTCGGCCATGTTGATCTACACACTCACAAATTTGACCACTATCATAATCAAGTATTATCAGCTCTTGGGTTGGTCATAAACTTCCTGACCATCCCATTGCAAGTGTCTGCATTGACAGATCTGTGCATGCCTGTTTAATTAAGGTTGTTCTCCATCAACTTTCCCTTATCCCCAGAACTGTGCCTTTCATTACTCTCATTTGTGTTTCTTCATGTTGTATGGGAGTGACCAAGCCATGAAAGTCTTCATTTATTGATTACTTTAAGAAGTTTCGGCAGAAGCAAAAAAAAAAAAGAAAAGAAAAAAATAATAAGATCAAAAGAAGAGTTAAATATATTAAATCATGAAATTAATCTGCCTATACTGAACAAACAGTGACACTATCATTTTTTTTGGCATATCCTTTACAGGACATCGCTGTCAACACCAGCATCTTTCAGCTGTATGTTGAT
This sequence comes from Cepaea hortensis, assembly GCA_963921405.1. NCBI lineage: Eukaryota > Metazoa > Mollusca > Gastropoda > Stylommatophora > Helicidae > Cepaea > Cepaea hortensis. The sequence goes on from OY992878.1 coordinate 85,469,745, forward strand.
TTCTTGGCAAGATTACGCTCAGTAGTTTGCCATTGCTTTCTGAGCGGCCGGCTCACATACCTTGTAAGTTACCGATGCGATTCGAACCACTGCTGATTCTCACCGTCATCACGATACCGACGAGAGTATACGAGATTACGGAGAAAAGTCATAACCTCTAAGCCACGAAGCCGGCAACACTATAATGGTATGACAAAATCACCAATGTGGAGTTCATGGAGAGAAATAAAACACGTTCCAGTGAATCAAGAGGTGAGGAAAAGTCACTGGCACTGAATAGGACATACATTGAAAAAACCAAGGGAAAAAAAGGGTACATTTTTAAATACTGTGCAGTGTTTGAAAATATTGCTGGTCCAAGTTTTGTATTTACCTATTATGTTGCATGAACTTTACAGAGGGTGAGTACAAAGCTTGGACCAGCAATATTTTCAAACACTGCGCAATCATTAAAAATACACCTTGTATAACTTCTTTGTCTGGAACCCATGGGGCAAACAAAATGGGAGGCCTAAAACCACACGGAGAAAAGAATTAAAGACAGAGATGAATAATATGGGGAGAGCATGGACAAAAGAAAGGATGAATTGGCATGAGTTGGTTAAGAGCCTATGTGTGTTATAGGAGATAGAAGGCAGAAAAAGACATTGATCAAATAAAACCTTGTTGAGACTGAAAAACATTACAGGAATATGAGAAAATTTCAAGATTCAAGAGAAATGCCATAAAGATGTTTGCAACGTACAGAACTAGGTCTTATGGCATGAGCACATAAACAATCAATGCATTAAAGAAACACTGAAAAAAGCACAGGAATATGAGAAAATGTTAATGTTCAAGAGAAAAGCCATAAATAAAGATGTGTGTCTTCTTCTTCATCCTGATAATGTTTTCGTACGTGATTGCATTGTTCCTGCGTACAGCAAAGCCGACACACCCGACTTCTGTGGGCATTTGTTGAGCGGGTTAACCTTCCCGGGGGTTTCGTAGGGCAGTTGACTCTCACTGTTATGGTGTTATTCCCCATCCCAGCTGGCCTATTTAGACAAGCCGACGACATCCCTTCAGCCCTCAAGGGAAGGCAGGGGCAGACCATGGGCATTCCCCGCCATCCAAGGAGGCTTCCATAATTGCAGAGCCAACACATAGCGCTCTGGTACTGGGCTCACCCAGGGAATCGTCACGTCCTGCACATGGCCACTTAGCCTCACTTCCATATATTGGGCCTTCCGTTCACCACAGGCTGTTCCTCCAGAAACCAGAAGAATGCAGACTGCAGACATCCACAGTGAGCTTTTGATTCACTTTCCACGTAATGGATTTGCTAGCCAAGCAATATCCATTTCATGCGCTGGGATGCTTTTGCAACCGACATACCTGTGGTATGAAGTGTGGCAATCTAAGTACTTCTTCATGCACATTTAGACGTCGACCTGAATGCAGTTAAAGTAAGCTGCAGTCAACTCGAGCTTGTTGATATCTCCATAGACCTTGTCCTCAAATAAAGCAGGTGTAGGCAAAATATCTTTCTCTGTTCTGCATATATTGGGCACTCCTGCAGTTAATGTCTAGCTGTCATTTTACCAGTTCCACAATTACATTCATCTGTATCTCCTATCTTTAGTTTATTGAACAAATGGTATTTCAGCCTGTTTTGTCCTGTGCGGAGCTACTTGTTCACTTCGGCCGAGTTTGTAATATGCATCATCTTTCTGATGGCCTAGATGCTCTGATTCCCATTTGGTTCTATAAGTGCTTTTTATAAACCTCTTTGCCTCATTATAGGTTATGTCTATGTCAGACCGAGGTAGTCATCCGTCCTCTTTTGCCAGTCTGTCAGCCTCTTCATTTCCAGGTATACTGCAATGTGATGGGATCCACTGTATTACAACTTTTGTGGATTTCTGACATAGTCCATGGAGTGCTGCTCTTAGGTCTGCTAGTTCTGTGCTGTTTTTGCTCTTCAGTATTGAGACAGCTGACTTTGCACCTGTGAAGACAGCTATTTGTTTCTCATTTTGCTCCATTAAGAGCATTTCTGCTGCAGTTTTCAAAGCCTCTACCTCTGCTTAGAAGTTACTTGAGAATTTTCCAGTTACCACTGACTGTGTTGTTTTCATTCAATTTTTTTAAATTTAGAATTCCTCCCCCACCATTTTCTATTGAGTTTTTGGCTGATCCATCTGTATATGCACGGGTCCAATTGCTACTTGGGTAATGTTCTTTTATGTAGTTTAGAGCTATTTTTCTTCTTTCTGTTTCATTCTGAGTGTTCTTTTTCTCAATACCAGGAATTATTTTTATCATATCAGGCAGTTGCTGCTGTCTTCATGCTGGGAACTTGTGTGCATTGTAAATGGGTTTGACTGTTGATATGTTAAGTATAGGATCTGCCCTAATCTTTCGTTTTGCAGTTTCTGCAAAGTTGCTACGCTTCAGTCTTACCTTTCCAAAACCATTAAATCTTTCATACATGGGAAGATATATGTAATATACAGTATTAGTCTTATGGCATGAGCACAAAGACAATGCTTGCATAAAAGAATAGCTGACTTGAAAGGCTGATACAAAAGTACTAACTTTTCTGTTTCCAAAACAGAAGATGTCCAAGACGGCATTCATATTTAAGTTAGTTGCATGTCCTTTAAAGGATATCACAGTCAACCCCAAAATTTTTTTGGCTGTTTGTGATTTTCTAGGCAAGTTTACATTCAGTAGTTTGCCATTTTGCCTGAAAGAAGCTAATGACACTAGAACATTATAGACAACAAAAAGAAAGAGATAAACAGCTTTCTTTGGTCATGTGATGAGAAGAGAGGCATTGGAGAACATTGTGACAATGGGAAAGATTGAGGGGAAGAAAGGCAGAGGCTGACCAACAGAAATGATTGTTGGATGGATTGAGACGAAGGCATGGAGTTAATCCAGAACACCAAAGACTGAGATATGTGGAGAGACATGAATGCATACACCAGCTGGTATGACACTTGATGATGATGAGTTTGGCACTGCTTTCTGAATGACCAATGCTCATACTACTGTATTAAAACTAGCACAAGGTGGTTTGCTTACAAACCAATGCAGCTATGTCTCAAATGTGGTATGCGGGATTGTGAATCATTTCCTAACTCATTTCGCCACAGTGAACATTTATTATTCAATTATTAACATTTATATAATATTTGTAATATAATAACGCTGCAACTCACATGTTCCCTGATCAGTATAATTAAGTTACTGAAATGTCATCTTCAAATACACGTTTCCGACTTGAATCATGACTGAAACAATAAAGACCATCAGATTATAATCACCTTACACTTAATCATTTATGCATGTAATGGTATTTAGACTACACTTCTTCGTACACCTTCAGTCATCAACCTGAATATGTTTAAAGAAAGCTACAGTCGTCTTGAGCTTTCTGATACCTATATAGAGTTTGTCCGCATATGGTGCATATATAGTTGTCCTCATATGGTGCATATATAGTCCAAAATAACTATGTTTTACATATACTAGATAGTCTTGCAGCAAATATTTAGCTGCCATTTACCAATTTCAGTTACATTCACCTTTTGAGTGACAAACTGTTTTAGTGATTACAGCCGATCCTGTATTCAATTATCCTAATTTACTAGATTATGACCTTCTTTTGCCTGATTTGTCCTGACTGGGATGTTGATTGGGCTATGTTTTTTCATAACTAAGCCATGACATTTGCACCTTTCAGACGAAATATCAGCTTCATAACAGTAATTTCTAAGATATGTTTGAATTCCCTCTTAAGTACATACATTAATGATACTGCGTATAGGTTTTATGGCAGTACATGACACAGAAGACTGGACAGACATGATCACCATCACCATGTACTATAAGAAAAATAAAGTTCTATAATGATGAAATATGATCTGGACAGCAATCTATACTGTTGAAGAAATCTGAACATGCACACCTCTTTTCTGTCCCTGTACGAGAAGGTTAGGCAGCTAATCTACTGCTCAAAGATGAGTGGGAAAGGAGTGTTTGTGTTATGGATGTTACAATAACACCACCAGGCTCCAGGCAAACTTTCACAAAATATTGTCCTCAGCAGGCTTTGACCCTGAAACTGTTAATGTTACAGACAGGCACTATATCTCTATATAACAAGAGCTGTGACTGCATAGTGGTCAGAGCACTTGCTTACCAAGAAAGTGGCTTGGGTTCAATCTCCAAGCCACAGGATCCTTTTTCCAACCAGTAAGACTCTAGTCTCATAAAATGGGCACTTGATAATTTTTTAAATGTTTTAAGAAGGAAAGGCAGCGAGAAAGCGAACTAGTCATCCTATTCCACTTTACTGTGGCCTAGAATATGTGAAGGCCAAACATATCACTCCCCACTGGCAGCATTTTGTTGTGGAAATATATTTACCATTACAGCAACTACATAAGAACGATATGTCTATGGGAATGAACTATAAAAGAATGGTAATTAGATTAATACACAGTAAAGCAAGAGTCTCAGCATACAATAATTTATTTTAATGTAACTACTCATTTACTAGTTGTTCACATGATTTTTAAATATATATTGAAAAGATCTATTCAGTGGTAAACATGTTAGGTGGTAATGATACTTGCAGTTATATATACAATCTTCAAAAGACATTAACAACCTGTAACTTAAATGGCAGTCGCTGCAGCATTCCGCTGGCTGCAGGATAAACAGCACACACATGTGATTTGATGGGCTCACAGAGAATGCTGAGTGAAGACAGGCATGCTTCATACAGGGTGGCATGCTTCAATTAAAAAATCAAAGATAAAGCATATCCACTGGATCTTTTCCCTGGGTCATGCTGGTGTGTTGGGAAATGAGCAGGCAGACAAACTGGCTGTATCTGTACCTCTGGCTGGGGTATTGTACACAATAAGAAAGATGTGGTAGATCCCTTAGGGATTATGCGTATCGTGTAGAACAGTGGTTCTCAACCGGTAGGGAATTCCCCCCCCCCCCAGGGAGGAATTTTAGGGTTTCCAGGGGGGGGGGGGGGTGTTTCAAGATCGTGTTAATACAAGAACCGATTACTTGATAGTGTTTTTCCCTTCATACTTTACAGTTATGCACGTCTCATCCTTCTAAACTTCTAAAATTCATTTTATAAAGTAAGTAGACCCACAAATCATGTTTTATGTGGATGTCTAGACTTGTTTTAGTATATGCTATTAAATTTACCTTCCATTTTTATGTTTACTGAGTAAGGGTGGGGGGATTTTTAGATAAAAAAATATGAAGGGGGGGGGGGGGGTGACATTCTGAAAATACGGTGAAGGGGGCACGGGCCAAATTTTTGATAGGAAGGCGGGGAATGACGTTCTAAAAATATGGTGAAGGGGGGCATGGGCCAAAAAAGGTTGAGAACCACTGGTGTATAAGAACAGATACATCACCACTGCCTGGAGTGACCAGAGGATCTGGCCAACACGTAGTTCAAGGAAAGGCCAGACAGACAAATAATTAGATTGTAACTGGTACCATTAGTACCGGGACTCTTTGCTGGTTGTTGACGGAGCACACATGGGAATGTCCCGAGTGCTGTAATGTCGGTTCTTGACTCAACTCATCCTAATAGCAGAACCTGCAATGTTCATACTCTGTAACTGTCATCTGCCTTCAGATGTAGACAATGGTATACCTCAAACAGGACAAACTAACCCATGATAATGTTTGCTGGGTGCACAGCTAACATGGCACTCTAATCCATGATGCACTACACAAGCTAGACTAAACCATGGCGGCTTGCTGGTTGTATAGTGGACATGAGAAGCTAAACATGACTGACTAATCCATGGCTGTTTGCTGGTTGTACGGTGGACATGACACACTAAACATGATGTAAATAATCTTTGTATTAATTGATGGCTGTACAGTGAACATAATGAACTAATCCATGACTATTTATTGATACTAAACTAAACTATTTACTGGTACATAATGGATGTGATGTAATAATCCATGACTATCTGCTGAATACACAGCAGACATTAAACTCATGACTATCTATTAGGAACACAGCAGACATTCAACACTAATTCATGACTATTTACTGGGAACACAGCAGACATTCAACACTAAACTTATGACTATCAGCACAGGTACACAGCAGACATTAAACACTAATAATTTACTGGGAACGAGGCAGACATTAAACACTAATAATTTACTGGGAACGAGGCAGACATTAAACACTAAACTCATGACTATCAGCACAGGTACACAGCAGACATTAAACACTAATAATTTACTGGGAACGAGGCAGACATTAAACACTAATAATTTACTGGGAACGAGGCAGACATTAAACACTAAACTCATGACTATCAGCACAGGTACACAGCAGACATTAAACACTAAACTCATGACTATCAGCACAGGTACACAGCAGACATTAAACACTAATAATTTACTGGGAACGAGGCAGACATTAAACACTAAACTCATGACTATCAGCACAGGAACACAGCAGACATTAAACTCATGACTATCAGCACAGGAACACAGCAGACATTAAACACTAAACTCATGACTATCAGCACAGGAACACAGCAGACATTAAACACTAAACTCATGACTATCAACACAGGAACACAGCAGACATTAAACACTAAACTCATGACTATCAGCACAGGAACACAGCAGACATTAAACACTAATAATTTACTGGGAACGAGGCAGACATTAAACACTAAACTCATGACTATCAGCACAGGTACACAGCAGACATTAAACACTAAACTCATGACTATCAGCACAGGAACAAGCAGACATTAAACACTAACTCATGACTAACTGGTGGTACACAGCAATTACCTTCTAAAATCATTCATGCCAGCTATGTGTTCCTGTATTTGGTGGGCTTCTTCAGCATACTGATCTAACAAAGTTGGATCAGTTGGAGGGAGGATGTTGGGAAGGTAGCGTGAGAACAAATCTGGGTTTAGCTTGGAATATTCTGTGAATTATACAAAAGAATGATTTTCACAAGTGTATTTGATGAGTTGTTTTCATTTCTATAATACGTTCTTGGATATTTTGTGTGAAATATAAACTTCATTAATTATAAAAGAAAACATTCTTAAGGAATGTCATATGTGATGCAGGTATATTTTCAGGTGTATCTCTTTGAGCTCTGAAACATTAAAGTTAAAGATAATGTTACAGAAAATTGATCAAAATTTGATTTTCTAAATCAATTGCTACAAAAGGCTTTAATAAGAAAATGTAAAAATATTAACCAAGACACAATAAAAGAGAAATGCTTGTTAACAGTAATCAGTAAAAAAATACTGCTCTCAAATCATGAATGCTTAGAAATACCGACCAAAAACTCTGGCTTCTCTTCATGAATGTTTAAAATTATCGACCACATATGCTGGCATCTGATCATGAATTTTTTAGAAATATTGACCACAAATTCTGGCCTCTCTTCATGAATGTTTAAAAATATCGACCACATATGCTGGCCTCTTATCATGAATGTTTAGAAATGGCCACAAAAACTGGCTTATAGATGATTCTCGTCAAGCTACAGGAAACCCTGTTGACTATGTCTTAATAACTACATTCTGCCACAGTCATTATCTTTCCGATTTACATACATTTTGTTAACGTTACTCGAAGAAAACAGACATTTATTCTAACACAGCAACCTACCTTCATTCAGGGCATAAAGGTTCTTCATTACACTTGCCATAGTTGGAGGAGATATTGCAAATGGCACCAGACTGGCTTCAAACAGCATTGCTAGCATATAGATATATATACAATGAATCAATTAACGCATGAAATAAGTAACAGCCTTACATGACTAGTATGTGTGCAAGAACCAATCTACCAATGTTACCTTCACTTTTATAAATATATATATGTGTGTGCGTGTATGTGTGTGTGTGTGTGTGTGGGGGGGGGGGGGGGGAAGAAAGAGAAAGTAGTAAAGTGGAAGTTGTCTAATGCACAAAGGTCCAGGACAATGTATACCGTGCTATAAACCACCACATTTATAACCAACGCTGCTAAAGCTGGTTGAACAATGTGGAAAGTTTCTTTTTGTTTTCACAAATTGGACGAACAGATGGATAGAGAAACAGAGACAGAGAGAGAGAGAGAGAGAGAGAGAGAGAGAGAGAGAGAGAGAGAGAGAGAGAGAGAGAGAGAGAGAGAGAGAGAGAGAGAGAGAGAGAGAGAGAGAGAGAGAGAGAGAAAGATGAGAGAGACAGAAGCATACGTTTTATACGTAATTTCATAGCCACTTACAGTGGTCAACGCAAGACGCAATTGGCAGCCCCTCCAAAAGAAACCGGAGCTGCATTGTGGTTGGTGTATGTGCAAGACAATGACCTGGGTTCAATCTCCACCAGAGCAGGATGATTTTTTCTGACCAATATGGCTCTAGGGTTGACCCAGCCTCAAACAATGCGCACCTGACCATGTTTAGAACTGTCTGGGATGGCAAGTGTGAAAGGAACTAGCCACCATACCTCATTTGACATGGCCTAGAACATGTGAAGGCATATTACTTCACACCTCAACAGCAGTATTTGCTAGACTTACCTTCCAAATGAAACAAACTAACAAGGCAACTGAAAACCAATAATGAATCCATGGTTTACATATTTCAGTCTGAAGTGGCATGTTTGCTTCATTTTTGTAAGCCACGTGGGTGCAAGAGAAACTGAACAAGATGATAGGCTTGTGGGCCAGACTACCATGGAAAGCGGATGAATAGTGGATCGAAATGATACACTGAATGCCCTCAGAGAGGCAGGGTATGGTTAAAACAATCAATTAGCATTTTTATATTTAGAAGAAGAAAAACAAAACATGCCCAGTGCTACAGGTATGTGAAGTGTTACGACTATTTGTACTGTATGCCAGATAAGTGTAGTGATTATTCATTTCCACAAATACTTAGATACAATGTTAAATGATCAAAATTTCCACATTTACAAGAACAAATTAATATTTACATATCAATGTTCAACAATCAAAATTTCTACATCGAAAGAACAAATTAAAACTTGCTTAATATAAAACAATGCACATTTTCACATAAAGACAGGAATCTTGCTGGCTTTGAGACATGGTGGTCTTGGTTTCAAATATACTTTGAAGTGAGATTTGTGTGTGTGTGTGTGACCACATGGCTCTAGGGTCAACCCAGCTATATTAAAATGGTTAACAGAATGTTCTGGGAGGCAAGATAGCTAGTATATCACTGACCACATCTCTCATTGTTGGGAGTCTCCGCGGTGAAGTGGTCAAGCCATTTGACTCGGGCTCTGAAGGTTGTGGGTTCGATTCCGGGCCACGTCCTTCGGTTCATGAGTGCATTATTTTTGGAGACCCTGGGGGGTCATCACTGGAGCTAAGGAGTTTGTGCTTTGTGCGACGATTTCGGCAGTTTGTTGCAGAAAGAGACAGCCATATGGGATAAAAACCCAGTGCAATGAAGTTGATTCTGTCAACTTTTATGCGACATCTCTCATTGAGAGGCATCTGGTCTAGGATCATTCTCAATATGCCAGGATGGCACTGAAATGACAGCCTTTTTACATTAGGAGAAACAATTCAAACTTACTTATTAATGTATTTATATGAACATCCACTACTTTTAAGCGGAAAAGTTTTCGAAGCTCCTCATTTAAGTCAGTCTTCAACTTGTTTTCCACATAAAAACGATTCTGCAAATAAGAATGTCAGAAATAATGGTATTTACTACAGGACTCTGAAGATAGCTTCATTATGCTAATATAGCAATAAAAGTAAGCTCATAAGAAAGGAATTCAACTTTACACACTAAATAACAAGTACAGATTAACCAATAACCATGTTAACATAATGGTTAGTGCACTTGCTTATCAAGATAGTGGTCTGAGTTTGTTTAGTTTGTTTGTTTAGTCGTTGGATCAACATCACGGCACACGGTTTAACCCATAAGTGCCCCGTTTTCCTCCTAACTCAAACCTGAGTCTGGAGAAACTCAGCTCAATGCACGAACTCCGTTGCATCGGCGAGGATCCTGAAATACTTTGGGTAGATTTTTAACTCAAAATTTTGCCCGGGCAGAGCCGTTAGGCTACTCTTTTTCAATTTCCAACTGCCAAGGTTTTTTTTTTTACGTGCGCAACAATACACACGGGCGTCCGATCTCACTACCCAGAGACCAGGGGAAATTTTATTACTGGAAGTCCAGGTGGATTTTTTAAATAAATCCCGGTCCTCACTGGGGCCCGAACCCGGGACCTCCAGCACTCGAGGCGGACACCATACCTCGAGACCACTCAGCCCCCCGTTCTGAGTTCAACACCCAGCAGTGACAATCTTCCTGTTTTCTTACCAGTACAACTCTGGGTGTCCGCAGTGCTGACAATTTGTCAGATTGGAGTGCCTCAAGTACTGATTTTGCATCTGTCAATAGCACCACAGACTATGTACCATAATTATGTCAGTACTTTCATGTTGGTACTCTGGCCATGTCCCTAGCATTAATTGGGTTATTCTATTTGTGTTGATGACGCCTACCTTTTGCTTTGGAGAGAGGGTAAAGAGAATGGTTATGCACTTGTTAGTGTTTATACTGACCCACCATCTATTTGCCCACGCAGCGAATGCATCTATAGCCCCGAAATCAATCTGATGGCTACTGATGCATTTTCATCTGTGCTCCAAGGGACCAGGTCATCAGCACACATTACCACTTTGATTCCAAGGTCATTGATGTAGATTAGGAAAAGGTGGGGGACACCATGATGTGAAAGAACTTTCTTGCTCGTGAGTCTGTCTGTCTGTACTTCGGCTCTTCTGTTGTGCAAATGTTTTCACCCATTTGTACATTCTTCCATTCACTTTAAGATTTCTCAATTTTTTCATAAGACCTTTTTTCAGGACTTTGTCAAAAGCTTTCTTTAGGTCCATCTATGCTCCAAGCACCAATTTCTTATCTTAGAATGTATCCTCAATTTCTTGAGAGAGGTAGGTTGTCTGATCTTCCATAGAGTAACACTGCCATATGTTCAAAACCCCAAAGAAGCGAATATTAAGAAACTGACCTGGCCTCCCAGATCAACCCATCCTAATATGGACACCAAGGAATGTTTTGGGAAGTAAAGGCAGCTGGCGTGATACTGACCACATAACTCACCGAGTGTCAACTGGTCTATGGAAATATGGGACTAACACCATATACCCAACACACCCCAAGGTTTGTAAAATGGTCCTTTTACTTTGACATCTCAGGTAAAATGAATGAAAACAACAACAACAACAAAACATACAAGAAACATACCATGTAGTTAAAAATTGGAACTATCCCTGACAGGGCTTGCAGGTACTGATGCATAATGAATGAAAATGTCTCAATAAAAGGAATGGTTTTGCCCTCCTGAAACATACACAAAATTTAATTAGAAATAACCTAACAATTACAAATAGACTGGTACTTCAATCAGCACATAGGCTAACACTGGCAAAGGCCAAACTCTGCATTAAGTTTTCATCAGCTGTAAAACCTGGCTTGTGCGCCTAGGACAAAGCACCAGTATGCACCTTTTTGATGGGCATAAAAGCCACCAAATACCCAACATGTCATCTAAAAGTCATGAATATGTTTCAACACTTACAACTTTAAAATAATAAAAAAGAATGTTGATTGCATAACCTAGGGAGGCATTTTTGCTTTCTATTTTTAGAAGAGTGCATCAATAAACACATGTGTTTATTTTGAAAATGTGATGACAAGTAAGTTTATATTAATACTTTACACACACTCAGACAACATGAATGTATCTCATGGATTTCTGACACAGTACTACACTAGTGCTTGTTGACAAGAACTCTCATACTATTTTGTGAATACAAGTAATTTGACTACTGTTCTTATATTCAAGCGGATACAGTCTGTTCCTTATAAATGATGCTTTAACCTGCATTTGAAGAGGATCGTGTTTCAGGCGCTCACTGTAACACAGTCAACCATGGTGGAAGGAGGCTGATGTGATTCATTTCTAGTCTAATATAGCATCAGATTTCTTCAATAAAGATCACAGTAATTTCATGGTCATTCATGCCAGTTGGGTGCTTTGATAAACTTCCACATATACTAGGTTACAGAATTAGGAGGTGGGATGATTAAATTTCTTTCTATGAACAGCTAAGTCATCCCAGAGCCACACGCAGCTGAAATCAATCTTTTAAAAAGGGATTAAATCAGGACCAAAAACCAGTTTTCAGAACCAGAAACCAGTTGTGTGTGCTATATGTTATGGAGTAATTCACATGTACAGCATCCACAGCTAAGTGAGGCAGATCTAGTCAATTCATGGTGTGGACTGTTTGGGGATTCACAAAATAAAGAGAGGCTGGTATACTCCTATTCCTGGGATAGTGGATCAGACATCTTCTCAGTCAAGGGCCAATAATTCGAAGGACCTGTGTACACTTTAAAAATCCCTTGGCATTTAGAAATAGAAGACAACAGGCTGAATATGCCGCGGCCAAGGCTAAAAACGAACATTTGAAAACCTACTCACCAAAGAATATTTATTGCACATGTGATTCTGGTGCTATGGAGTTTGTGCACTGTGCTGAGATATGCATCATCTCTCTAGTGGCCTGGATGCTCTAATCCCCACTTGGTTTTATAAGTACTTCTTATAAACCTCTTGGTCTCATTAGAGATTACGTCTATATCAGACCGAGGTAGTCTTCCACCTTCTTTTGTCAATTTGTCAGCCTCTTCACTTCCAGGTATACTGCAATGTGTCAGAATCCACTGAATTTCTGACACAGTTATGAGTACTGCTCTTAAGTCTGCTAGTTATGCACTGTTTTTGCTCTTCAGTATTGAGGTAACTGGACAAAATATTCTACTGCTGTAGAGACTATGTACATATAAGATCACAAGAAGAAGTTGTAGTTACGTCTGTGTAAAGAATATACACTTTGCATCCTAGTAAAATATTAGTAGCTGTAGAGGCTACGTACACACAAGATCACAAGAAGAAGTAGTTATGTCTGTGTAAAGAATATACACTTTGCATCCTAGTAAAATATTAGTAGCAAACAAAATTACAGGCAGGAACTATTCTATCATGACAGAAGAAATATCAGAAATCAATCAATCAATCATGTGCCATGCCGGAAAGCGTGGGCGGTCATGACTCGCCATTTCACTCGATCACCAGTGTCGTGGATCAGCTCAGTGTTCCTGTCTCGTCCATGCCATGTGGCCAAGCCATCCAGGTATTTTCCTCTCAGTCTTCCTCTTGGTCTGTTCCCCTCGATCTTGCCAGTTGTCACTAAGTTCTCCAATCCATTTCTTCTCATAACATGTCCAAAAAACTTTGACTGTCTACGTCTAATTTCTCTAATCAGTTTACGATGTTCATTTGTCTCCTGTAGTACTTGGTCATTGGTTTTTCTGTCTGTCCATGGTATTCTTTGCATTTTCAGCAGAAACCACATTTCTGCAGCCATCAGATGCTTTTCAGCTTGACTGCTCATTGTCCAAGTTTCACATCCATACAAAAGAACAGGCTCTATGTATCCCCTCAACACTCTTTTTCTCATTTCAATATGATACAGATGCCTTAGTAAAATGAGCAAGATGACTACCCTAGTGATTTCATGTGTCCTGGAAACATTTAAACAAACAAATAATCAAAATAATCTCAAAATAGGAAAAAACAGAGAGATCCATCAGTTGAGTATCACTGCACTTGGGGCATTCCCATAAGTGCTCAGTCCTCATCTACAACAGTCAGCAAAGAGTTCCAAAACTAATGGTGCCCGCTGCAATCTGATTATATGTCCATCCTCCTTTATCTCTGCGTGACAACTGTTGAGCAGAACCTCTGACCACCCCTTGCTGCTGCATTATCTCTAGACCATGATAGTCTATCCATTATTCACATGTTCCCAAATGGCCTTTACCACATCAGCCTTATCATGCACCAAATCACCCCTTAATGATGCGGCACCAGCCAATCTGACTGACTGTTCATTTCCAACCACATCAGAGTGTCCTTGAGAAAAGATCCAGCAAATGCTCACAACCCGCAACCTCTGAATCGAAGTATGCAAGTCTTCACCTTTGTCAGCATGCTTTGTGAATCAGTTACATTGACAGCATGCATATAGTTTGTTCTCCACCAGCGGAAAGCTGCTGTAACCGCCTCCACCTCCATTCTCAGACTTGAGATTGTGATGTCATATACCAAACTCTCCTTTAGTAAACATTAACCATTTGCTTTTGCTTTAGTTATGAATCCCCAGGCACTTTTTTTGCCTCTTAACACAGAACCATTGGTATAGATCAGTGGTTCTCAACCTTTTTTGGCCCATGCCCCCCTACATCATATTTTTAGAACGTCACCCCCCCCCTACCTAAAAATTTGGCCCGTGCGCCCCCCCCCCCAACATATTTTCAGAATGTCATTCCCTCCTTTCGTATTTCCTACCTAAAAATCCCCCTCTTCTGCCCCTACACAGTATACGTAATAATGGAAGCATATACTAAAACAAGTCTAGACGTCCACATAAAACGTGATTTGTGGGTCTACTTACTTTATAAAATTAATTTTAGAAGAATGAGACGCACAGAACCGTAAAGTATGAAGGGAAAAAGAAGATCAAGTAATCGGTTCTTGTATTAACGCGATCTTGAAATAGTCTTCATTTCCCCCCTGGAAACCCTAAAATTCCCCCCTTGGGGGGAATTCCCCACCGGTTGAGAACCACTGGTATAGATAATCATATCATCAGGACGAGAGTAGTCATGAATTAATTGCCACCCATCAGTGAAATGCTAAACTGGATTTCTGGTCACAATGAACTACAAGGGAATGAGGTAGCAGATTAACTGCAAAGATTAATGAGAAATTACATTGCAGCCACTAAAATGTGATTCTAAAGAAGAATGATGAGAATATATCAGTTATATGATAAAGAATAATGGAGACATCTTGAAAGACACGAATTCACAAAAAGTTCTGGTTACTCATATCAGACACATACAATTCACATTGTTTGTAAACATCATGAAAAGGAGAAAACTGGAAAAATGTCATAACAACTGGAGACTCGAAGGGAGAAGAGAGACTTGGGAAAACCCAGAGAGAAGATGCTAGACATGAGGCTAGCCTTAAAGCAAGAACTATAAGCAGAAGAATCACTTAAAATATCTGCTTTAAATCATGGATTTCTCACTTTGAAATGTGAAAAACAAAAATACTCACATGAGTTTTTAGCTCTGAGTTGAGGTATTCCATGTGGGAAGATAAGTGGTTTAAAAGGTCGTTGTAGAGTCTCTCTGAGAACTGCTTGCAGACGCATTTGTAAACACAACTGTAAATAAAAAAATCTCGCACAATGATACACTAAGTTATTTACATTAAAAAAGAATGGGTTTTTTTTGCAGTCACCTTTAAATGTCTTTAATTGGTGATCTTATTTATTATCTAAATATACATCCAGTATATTTCTTCTGATTTTCATCTCCCAATAAAGCATAGATCCTCTAACTCACACCAAGCCCTTTGTAGAAATTCATGAGTGGTTGGATTTTGCAGCTAGGTTTTTAATGGGATGAGGTAGCTAGACTCAATCAAACCCTCCTTATATGTCTCTTAGGACAGTGTAACTATTTGTTTGCTTCCTTTATAAGCCCCAGCAAACATGGGTGCTTCCAGTTTTAAATAGTGAAACATCAATTAACCGTCACCATCTGGACCTGGGCTGTGACGGATAACCAAATAGACGGATAACAATAGACGGATAGATGGATTTCACTGCTGGCTTGGGACAAAACTGACAATAAAATCCTTTAAAACTGAATGAATAACTAAAAATTAAAAAAACCCACGCGCACATATATATTGTATTTAATTTTACAAAATGATCAATATAAACTTCAATTTAAGAGTAGTAATGTACAGAAATGTATTGTAATATTATATACCTACGTTACTTTACAATAACATTCATTCGAACACACAGGCTACTCTCTCACGACTGAGACCAGTATGTAACACAATAGTGACTGGTTAGTGATGGGTTTGTGGCACGCCAGATCAAGCTCAACTCCTCCACCACCAACGATTAGTCACTTCCACCATCATGCAGTATGGTCACTTCCAGCTTTATACAGTAGGGTGTAAAAGTAATCCGTGGACAATATTAAAGATGTCTGTCTGTTTGTTGATACTAATGCATTTAAAAAAAAAAAAATGGATAACAGAAACTGATGATTAAATGAGTGACGGTTTTTTACTGCATACATTTTCACAAAAGTGTATACTGTAGCACTTTCCATGACTATACATTTGTTATGAGGTTAATTTGGACAACAACCCAGCACCTCTTTTCCCAAACAAGTCGGAGAGACATGGGGTTGCTCTCTCTGGCTGATTGACTCATCCTTTCTGGGTTCAATTAGTCAGCCAACAGCCAGATAAACAAGACAGAACAACAGTCAAACATTGTAATTAACTAAACGCAATGTACGCAGGATGTTCCATGATATTCAATCACCACAATGAGATGAACATGGAACTAAAATTGAACAAAGTAGCAATCTACAGTAAATCACTCCACTATTCCAAAAATTATCTAGAACCTGATATCACAACTTGCAAGAAGACAGCCAGACTATCTAAATATATCCATCCATCATGTGCCATGATGGTAAACGTGGGCGGTCATGATTCACCATTTCACTCGATCACCAGAGTCGTGGATCAGCTCAATGTTCTTGTCTCGACCATGCCACATCGTCAAGTCATCCAGGTATTTACATCTCAGTCTTCCCTTTGTTTTCTTCCCTTCGATCTTGCCAGTTGTCACCAAATTCTTCAATTTATTTCTTCTCATAGCATGTCCAAATAATTTTGACTGTCTACGTCTAATTTCTCTTTACGATCATTTCCCCACGACGCTTGACGGCAGAAGTGGAAGATGATGATGATGATGATGGCGATCTTCATTTGTTTCTTGCAGTACTTGGTCATTGGTTTTTCTGTCTGTCCATGGTATTCTTTGCATTCTCCTCAGAAACCACATGATGTTTTTCAGCTTGACTGCTCATTGTCCAAGCTTCACATCTATACAAAAGTACAGGTTCTATGTAGCACCTCAACAATCTTTTTCTCATTTCAATTGACATCTTTTTATTAGTCAGTGTTTTAAGCAAGAGTTACAAGACCTAGTGGAACAAGTAAACAGGGACAGTGCAGAAAGTGGCTTAGATATTAACATCCAAAGAATAAAAACTATGATAATTAGCAATGAGAAGGAAAGGTCATCAATGAACATCACAGTAAACGGGCAGATACTAGAACAAGTAACAAGTTTCCCCTATCTTGCACATATAATAAAAGATGATGCAGAAGTGAAATAGAAATCAAAAAGAGAATAGGAATGGCCAAAAATGCTTTCAACAGCATGAAATCAGTACTAACATCTTTTTTTTTGGTTTTGTTCACATATCCTTTACAGGACATCGCTGTCAACATCAGCATCTTTCAGCTGATTTCTTGGCAAGATTACGCTCAGTAGTTTGCCATTGCTTTCTGAACGACCGGCTCACACACCCCTAAGTTACCGACGCGGAGAGAACCGCTACTGATTCTCATGCAATGTCACATTGCTCACGAGAGTATACAGGATTACAGAGAAAGTCACGTAACACCAAGACCAGGGAGACCGGCTATTAACATCTATAGAGATTAATAACGCATTTAAAATGAGAATTGTTAAATGCTACTATATTCAATGCTACTGTATGGCGCGGAAGCCTGGACATTGAACAAGCAACTAGAAAGTCGCATAGAAGCCCTGGAGATGTGGATATACAGACGAATATGTCATATTTCATGGAAACAAAAACAATCAAATGCAGAGGTTCTAGAAAAACTGGGAATGAAGAGAGAGTTAATGAAAGAAATAAAGAGGAGGCAAGTGAAATATTTCAGCCACGTTAAAAGACATGATACTCTTATAATTATAAAAATCATACTGGAAGGCAAGGTTGAGGGCAATCGAGCAAAAGCTAGACAACGATACAAGTGGGAAGATAACATCAAGAGATGGACGAACATCAGCCTGACAGAATGTACAGTCCGGGCGAGAGACGGACGGTGTTGGAGATCCACTGCAGCCAACCTTCATTGTGGAGACAGCACCTGATTGATTGATGTTTTTCATCTTGCTAAAGGCTACTTTCGCCATGGTGATTCTTGTTCTAATCTCTTCAAGGCATCTCCCATGAGATATTACTCATCCGAGATAATATATACCTCATCCATAATGCAAACTAGCAATCATAATAGTATTACTTGTAGGCACAGTGGCAGTCAAAAACTGTTCCTGCCTTTAAATAATGAGAGTTATCAGCCCTGCTCTTAGCTCGTGGTGGGCACGCTAACCTATCAGCTCTTACTTGTCTGACTTTATTCACCTAAAAGACTTTATTTCTATTATCTCCTTTTCACATCCGTAAAGTTTTTGTTTTTTTTAGCTAACACTGGCCTTTCATTTGCACAGTTCAAATTCCTAATGAAAAAGGTTTGTAGCAGTTTCTGTCCAAACTATTTGGGGTTGTCAGTTAACTAGCCGGCTCCATAGCAAAGGGGTTACAGACGCAGTTTGTGATCCTTCATACCAGTGTTCAAAACACAAATGCGTGCGTTTTGGCAGCAGACCATGTTGCGTTGGTTCCAGCGGACCGTGTTGCATTGGTTTTCTAATGAAATGGTATGGGTGCTGGTCGTTCAGAAAGCAATGGCAAACTATTGAATGTAAACTTGCCAAGAGATCACAACAGCAAAAAATACTGGTGTTGACTTCAACGTCCTGTAAGGGATATGCAATTAACATAGTAAACTATCTATCATCTCTCAATATAATAGTCCTGTATTTAAAGAATATGTTATAAAGATAAATGTGACATAAAAAGATATGCTTATATGGAAAACATCATCAGTTCTTTAATGTCAAACTAAAAGTATCAACATCAGAATTCAGATTAACAGTTGGTTCATAAAGGATTATTCTCTTACAATAAAAACCTCTTAAAATTGAATGCAAAAAACAATCCGTATGTGAGAAATATGATTTAAGTAAGATTAATTAACAAAGTGAAGCACACAAACCTGTACATTTGCTCATAAGAAATTGGTATGTAGGCACCTGGCTTCATATTTAATAGTTGATCAATTGCAGTCTTTAGCTTTGGCCAGTAATGCATCTCATATTCTTCTTCTGTCAGAGTCATCATTACTGAAAAAAAAATATAAACATGTCCATTTAACCATATATAAATATTTTTAAAGTAATGCAGGTTTAAATATTAGAGCAATGATTAGAACAATGTATTATAAGGCAGGCCAATGCTGAGAAATGAGGACTGATTCTGGCAGAATATGAATGCGTTAGGCATACAAAGAAGAACTCTAATCCAAAACTGACACAGAACTCTGATCAAACACATAAACATCATTCTCCCTCTAGGTAAAGGTGGCATGGTATAGATGACAAACATTCAGGAAGAAACAGTTGCAAACACTTCAAATTTGTCCCTTCATATATTGTTCTCTGCCAGAATCATATTAAATTTAAAGATGATCTTTGAATAAGCTGTTTCTTCTGCTGCAACATGAGCTGGCCAAAGTCTTCAAAACATCCCCTTGTTTAAGGTTAACTGATTCTGTACCAAAGAATAATCTATCGCCAAATGTGACTTCCCATTTGGACAGAAGGACGCTATATCACCATACATGGTTATCTTCCGCAATTTCAATGCTCAGTGAATGGAAATTTACATTCAAATACTTGTTCATTTGATTGTGCACCTAGTCTTTGTTTGGCGCTGGATCAGTTAATGTTTCCAATACCAGTGTTAACTGGTTAACTCCAGAATGACCCAAAAAATAGAACCAGATGAAACTATGTAAAGCCTGCGTCAATGCTAACAAGAAGCAGCAGTCTTCCAACATATGAAAGACACATAACACACACTTGCTTGTCATCACATGCAAATAAGAACAAACCTCGACAATACAGTGTCAAAGATAGTAACAAAGCTCAATAAAAAATAAAAAGAAATAAGGACCCTTCTCTAGAACTGGAGATATATTGGGTATATGGTACTTCCCCCATATCTGTTATAGAATAAAAGCCATTCCACGGGTGATGTGTTCAATATTGTGTCAGACACCTCTACTTCCCAAGACATTCCATGACACCCATTTAGCCTAATAACCTCAACCCAACTGAATAATGAAAATCACAACTTATATCTTAACACAAAGATAATGCATACAGATAAAACTACTATGGAGAATGACATATATGTTAATGAGGAAAAATTGGAGGTGGTGGAAAATGGTTAATATCTTGGGTCATTGATTACGAACAATGGTGACACAATGAAAGCAATTAACCCTTTACAAGGCATAGCGTCTGATTCCGGCCGATGCGAGAAAACGATCGTAGCGTCCGATACTATTATGCATTGTAAAATCGCGATCTCTCGGCTTTCCGACACTTCCGACACTTCCGACGGCTACTTTCGCCTACAGCTTAACAACGTGGCCGCCATTTGTAATCGCGATAGTATCAATTTGAACGGACTTTTAAGGACAATTTTTGATAGTTTTCGGGATTTTTACGCTGTTTTTCAAAATGGATTTCGGCGATTCTTCAAGTGATAGCCGAGATTTCGCTAGGTTCATTTTAAATGACATTAAAGGGCACGAAGTTGACTATTAATCGGAGCTAGATATCAGTGCAAAGCGTTACTTTGCATTAGCAGTCGTGAGTCGGACTTTAAAGAAAGTGATTATGATTCTGAAAATGTGTTTGTATATTGCCGTATAGGTGACGGAAAATCACAAACAACATGCCGTATTTCGTAAATATTTGTGTTCATGTATGGATTACCGGCAACAATCACATGAGTAACATATTCTGCATGCTTTTCCCTTCATTGTGTTATTTAACTAAAATCGGTTGACTAACACCTTATTTGTGATGTTTTTACTAACGCGACCCGAACTTTTTCCAAACCTGAAAAAATCTTGCCCGTTCAGGGCTACAAAATGGACAAGCGTCTGCCCTGTAAAGGGTTAAAAGACGAATATCTATTGCTCTTGAAAGACTAAAACAACTGAACAAATTGTGGAGTGGGACAGATAGAACTACAAAAATTAAATTTTTAAGAGCATGCATCTTTCCCAATGCAACATACACCTGTTAGATCTGGACAACATGCTGAACAGCGCATAAATTCCTTTGAATATAAATATTATAAATTCTAAAAATATTTTGGATAAAGAAAAGAAAAAACGCATCCATACTTCAAGAGCTGAATACTGAAGAAAGTTGGCTATTAAAGATGATAAAACAAAGAAAGTTGAAATATTTTGGTCACTTGAAACAACACAAAAGGTTGGAGAGAAAAATAATGGAGGGGTATATGCCCGGGAAGAGGAAGGCCAAAGAGAAGATGGATACAGGATGTGGCGGATGATCTCCAGATGGGTATATCAGATGTGGGACATCTTGCTTATGACTGAGAGGTTTTTCGGAAGGTTGTTATGCGAGTGAGATTCTGCAAAGGACATGCTACAGAATGAATGATCTGGAAGGCGTGATGGGGATTCAAACCCATGACCACACAGCCAGCAGGCAAATGTGATAGCCCATGGAATACCAATCAACTAAGTATAATATAGTAATTTATGATACCCAACAAGAAAGTGAGATTTTTCCTTAAACTGAATAAGGATGTGCACATTACCTGTTATTTTACAACTGATGAGGTTTATAAACTAGAAGGAAGGCTAAACTAACATGATGAGCAGGTTTTATGAACTAAAAGTAAGGTTACTCTCACAATATGATGAGCATATTTAATATTTTATAAACTAAAAGGTTTTACTCAAAACATGAGCATGTTTATAAACTAAAAGTAAGGTTACACTCACAGCATGAGAATGCTTTATAAACTTAACATAAGGTTACACACAAAAAATGATGATGTTATACACTCACCATTGAGCATGTTTGATAAAATTTAAAAAGTAACTATACAATCTCCTCTGAAGTAAATGATAAATTTATAATAAAACCCAGCAGTTCTTTAAACAGATATAATCCTAACAAACAATTGTCATCTGTGTATTTATTGAATGCTGTTTTTATCATGTGATTGTGAGACCCATAAGATCAGTGAATGTTGTTCCCTGTTGACATGTAAAACCACAAGGTTTTGACAATGAGGCAATGCCTGGCAAGTGTTTATATAATGTTACCAGATGTCTCTGCCTCCCCCACACTTCCTCAATAATAAATAATAAGGCATGGCCATGCATGTGCTTTTATTATAATGACATGTGTTTAATGTTATGAATATAAATTAATATAGCAGACAGAATTCACACGTTTCCCTGGAACTGGCTTATAGTTAACTTATATACTATCAAAGGGTTTTACTCTCACATAGAAAGATTTCACTAGTGATTGCATTCCTGAACGTACTTCACTTCCAAACATAAACACTATTTTAAAAGTGTCAAAGAATGTAAACAAAACTTTAAAAAAAGCTTGCAGTTTCAGTTACTAGAAAATTGTAAACAAAGTAATAAATAAGTATTCAAGAAAGAGATCAACCATACTTCTGAATGGTTCACTATTTTTAAAGATACAACACTTAAATTACACAGTACCCATGCTTCCAGGCCTCAATAATGGGGTGAAGTTGTTAGTGGGTTTTGAAATGTTCGAGGAATCAACCACTGAAGGGCTTGACATGACAGTCTGGGGCGCACTGCCTCCTGCAGTTTGGGGAGATAATTGATTCTGTACACCATCTATCTTCGAATCAAACGAGGAGTCCATTGGCTCGCACATAATTGATGTTTTTGCTTGTTATCAAATATTTCAGTGTTGAAAATTAGTCTAATGCATCTTGAACGACGAAATTAACAATCATTTCTGTCGTCAACGTTCACCGCACAAAGGGAAGCGACTGTTGTCGTTACTTACACTTCCTGTTGTGAGACCTTGTGTTTTCAAAAGTTTCATCAGCTGATAAATATAACGAAATAATAAAAGGGAAATATAGTTTAAGAGAACTCACAACACGAAATAGCTTTTAGAAAGATGGAAAAAGTATTCACCAATAAAAGCTATTAAATACAGTGAAAAATGGAGTGCTAAAGTTCTACTTCTTTTTTCTCCCTTTATTCCCAATTGGGGGGATAGACCCTAAAACAAGCCCTTGTGAGTTATCCCAAACAGCTCCTTCCATATCCTCCCAATTATTCTGACCCATACTGTAGTATCCATTTAACGATATAATTTAATATTCCAAGTTTGATGTCAAGTTTAATTTCTGTTGACTTCCACAAATTACCTAAACAATATTAAATAACACAAAGTAATGCAGCTTTACTAAACAGGATTAAGACACATACAGGACGCTGCGGTGACTAGCCTTCATCAGCAAACAAATAATAGAAATACATTACATGCATACACATATATAGTCACGGAGAAAACTCTCCGGTGATACATTAAGGCATAAGGACGGGATGAGAAGAATACAAATATGAAAAAAAAAAAATGAAAGCAATGAAGAGAAAATGAAAACTTGAAAAAATGGTTGATACTTATCTCGGAATCGCAAGCTGTGTACTAACACAGGGCGACGCGGGATTTTTTTTTTCAACCAAAGAGGTCACGACACGACCCAGAATGGAATCTGAGACTGAACATCAGCGGTTTTCAAACTGGCGTCGGAGCGGGGACACAAACTATCAGTGTGGTGATATCAGGGTGGTGGGTGGTAACGGTTAGGTGGAAATCTCAGGTACCTGAGTGAAAGTGGTACATTAAACAAAACAACAAAAAAAAAGGGGGGGGGAGGGGAGGGGCGGGAAGGTAGGGCAGGCAACTGGAAGTAATGGAGATGTGATAGTTATCTGAGAGTGGAAATGAGGAGTCCCAGTGGAAGTACTATCAATGCTTGAGAAGGTGCCAGTGAATGATATCCATCATCCGTGCTGTCTCTCAAACACCCCTATATGTCCTTTATCTCTTACAATGAACTCTAACGAGAGAAGCTGTGGTTAACACACCCACAGTATATTCATCATCTGGGCTGTCTCTGGTATACGTCGTTACATGACTTCTATTATGGGATATGCACTCACACAGCAAGAATAAACAATCTTATTTCATTGGGCCCACCCATGTCATGTGTATTACCGGGGGTCCGATCTTATGATCCTACAATGCGTGGTATAACAATCAACATTAATGACTCTATTTCATAGGGGACAGTATGAGTGAAGCTTCGTATTCGTAGACCTTCCTACTCCGCATACCCAAGGTGGCATATTGCAGGAAATATACCAACACCTTTCTCCCTCTCCCTCTGTCTGTCTCTCGTTTCTCATATGTACCATGCATTTGTATGTATACTATTGGATGAATGTTTGTTGATGTGTATAGATGTATGTATGTATGTGCGCTGACACGTAGCAGTCAACCCAGACTTTAGGACACGCTTCGTACAAACATACAGGAACACACAAAATGAGTTTTGTCAGTGTCATCATAATACTTGGGTACACACTTCATTGCTCTAGAATACTCGTCTACTAGGGCCCACCCATTCACTGGCACCTTCTCATGCATTAACAGTACATCCACTGGGACTCCTTGTTTTCCACTCTCAGATAACTATCACATCTCCATTACTTCAGTTGCCCGCCCCACCTTCCCGCCTCCGCCCCTCCCCCTTTTCTCGTTGTTGTTTCATGTACCACTTCCACTCGGGTACCTGAGATTTCTACACAACCCTAATAGTGTGTGACCCAGCTCCGACACCAGTTTGAGAACCGCTGATGTCCAGTCTCAGATCCATTCTAGGTCGTGACCTATTTAGTTGAAAAAATCCCGCGACGTCCTGCGCAGGGTTGCCAGATTGGCTTTTTAAACGCCAAATCTGACAAACCTGGCTTTTTAAAACAGATTTGGCGCACAAAAAATTAGTTTGGCGTTTTGGCTTTTTTCTTGGCTTGTTTAATCTTTGTAATGGCATAAGACCAAGTCTTCTTCTTCTTCTTCTTCTTCTTCTTCTTCTTCTTCTTCTTCTTCTTCTTCTTCTTCTTCTTCTTCTTCTTCTTCTTCTTCTTCTTCTTCTTCTTCTTCTTCTTCAGCGTTCCGAGCCATTGAGGTTCTTTGCTGCAGTTACAACCCGTCTCCATTCGTCTCTCTGGTTGACCTTCTTTTGCCAGTCGTTGATTCCAAGTGCTTGTGGGTCTGTATATACAGTATATTATCTCTCCACCGTCTTCTTGGTCTACCTCGGGGTCTACGGTCATTTATTTCCTGAGCGTAAGCAAGTTTTGTTTCTCTATTGTCTTCCATTCTTTCGTCTAGTATATGCCCCAGCCATTGTAGTCTATTAGCTTTTATGATACCAGTGATTAGCGGGGACTTAAACAGATCATAAATGTCCTTGTTACTTCTTCTTTTCCATTCTCCACTTTGTGTATCCCTAATGGGTCCAAAGATGAGTCTTAAAACTTTGCTCTCAAAGGTTTGTAACAAGGTTTTGTCTCCTTTCGTTGTACTCCAGGTTCCAGAGCCATACAGCACAACTGGTCTGATCAGTGTTTTGTATATTGTGATTTTAGTGTTACGAGATAGCGCATTTGATTTTAGTAGATGTTGTAGTGCATAGTATATCTTATTTCCAGAATTGATTCTAGTTTGTATTTCTTCCCTTATGATGTTGGAGCAGTTGAAGATTGTACCCAGGTATTTGTATGCTTCCGTTCTTTAAATGGTCATATTATCTATTTCAACACATGGTTCTCACATTTTCTCCACTAACTTTTATCAATATTTAATAGCACGGACTGGGTTAGTATCTTGACGTCAGACAATTTGAATATAGTATTGTCAGCTGCCACCTGTCCTTTAATTTTAGCCCACACAAGTTCTATAGGGTTAATAATGAGAATGGTACGGCGGAAGTCTCAAGCACCCATGACGATGCTCTTCTATCAACTTGTCGATTTCATATTTCTTATTTTTTGGCGTCTGTTTTACAAGGGACAACAATTCTAGCTAGAAATACGTTTCTGGAAATGGTATATTTTCCATTCGGAGCCATATCTTTATTGCTCCCTTTGTGGTCGATGCTGTAGGTATTTTGTCTTCTTGGGCAACAACATTGATATCATGCATTGTTCATAATTGGACACGACGGTCTATCTAGGGATGGAAGCACCGTATTCTCGAGCCAATCTCTAAATACTAAGAATTCATCTTATTATGATAATCCCTATTGTCTGCATGCTTTGATACGAACACGAGTCCAGCATTCTGTAATAAGCCATTATGCGTATTACCACCATGGGCCATGACCAAAAGCTGTCCTATACTACTGGACACATATCGCTTTATCTGTCCATCCACTGATCGCCATTCCTTATCACCTGTGTGGTGCGCTTTGATCCACGTTTCATCCAAATACACTATGCCATAATTTTCGTTGCGAATTTCCCTTATTTCACGTAGGTATCTGCTTCTCATGGCTCCTAAATGCGGTTGCTCGCAAAGGATATTTCTACCTCCATTGTACTTTCTAAAAGTGAAGCCTAATGTCCTTATAATTTTCCACAAAGTTGTTTTGGATAGCTCTATGTTATTATTCTTTCTCAACGAAACCCTAAGTTTTCATACAGTCACTGTTTCTTTAACATCCAGCATTTTTATAATGTTGGATAATCCTGGATATAAAATCCAAATTTTTTATAATTTTAGGAGTCTCCGCGGCGAAGTGGTCAAGCCGTTTGACTCGGCCTCCAAAGGTTGTGTGTTCGATTCCGGGCCGCGTCCTTCGGTTCACGAGTTAAATTTTTCTGAGACTCCTTTGGGTTGCTGCTAGAGCTGCGGAGTTCGTGCTTTGTGCGATGCTTTCCGCGCTGTGGAGAGAGCCCGAGCCATATGGGATAGAACCCGGTGCAATTAAGTCGACCCTGTCGATTTTTAAGCGACTTTTAAAAAAGCATTTTTATAATATCTCGCCTTAAGACATCTTTGTCAAAGCTGTCTACAATAACCTTTCTACCTTCTGTTTGGTTATTGCATGGTGGTTTAATTCCAGATTCTTGCACCCATCGACGAAATGACCGTTTACTCAAACCCAATGCCTGCACTGTTCTTTTTTCGGAATTTGTAATAGTATAAAAGAGTTTCCTGCGATCAGCTTCTTGACAAAAATATGTATACAACTTCATAGCGATGCTTTGAAGTGTACACAATTTCACATTCAATCCCATTGAACAATATTCACACATTCAGATGTTAGCGATAAGTGGTAAGATTTAAAAAAAAAAAAAAATCAGGTGTCATGAAAGAACCCACATTGACGACACCTCTGAACACTCCCAGTTTAAACAGCGCGGGGTTCTCGTGCTGGTTTTTTCGAAAAAGGTATAGGAGCCGGTCGTTCAGAAAGCAATGGCAAACTACTGAACGTAACATTTGCCCAGGAATCATGAACAGCGAAAATGTTGGGGTTGACTGCTACGTCCTGCGAAGGACATGCAACTTAATTTTAACTAAAAATATAAACAAACATTGAAATCTGCTGTACAATCTCCAGAACAAAATGTTTTTTTTTTGGGTGGACATGATGATAAGATTATATGCTAAATCTCATAATTTTCCCTCAGTTGGTTACTGAGATATGGATTTTTATATGGAAGCAACCAAATGTAAATGCACTATTGTTGTAACAGACTCTAAAGGGATAACATCTGGACCGGCAGCGTTCCCATTCCTTTTCATCCCGGTAATTATGGGTGTTGAACACTGGATTACATTCGTGTTTGCTTTCCACTTTGGTTTTGTAGCTGTAAATGATGCTGTAATTTTTCAGGCGAGGTGAAAGGAAGAGGAAAAGTCTGCAATCCGGACTCTTTGGGCCTTTTCCGCATCACCATGCCTCTTCTAAAAGACCATCCTTTCCTCTTGGTCACCTGTTTTGTTCTTTATCTTAAGGCATGGGAAATTGCATAGAAATAGGAGGGCAGGCGCCAGGAGGACAAGACGAAAAGTGGAGAGACTAGGTTTCAACTATGTAAGAGTGGGATACTAGAATTGTCGCAGTGCCAGACAGAGAGGTCCTGTATTGGAGAGACTAATATATGATTTTGATGTCCTCATGCTCCAGGAGCTAAATACAGACAAATTCCACTGCCCTGGGTACGCCAGTTATATAAACCCTACTGGGCAGAAGAGACATGGACAAGGTCTGCTGATGATGGAAGGAGTGAAGCATGTGGTACTTGACTTGAGCCAGTGGAATCACAATGCAAGAGAGGTCCAGGGTATACAAATGGAGATTGGTGGCTTAAGATGGAACATCATAAATGTATATGCCACAGTGGACTGTTTTGTCAGATAGGAACACTGGGACTGGCTTAAGGAACTGGAGGAATTACCAGGTGATAGGCTACTCATATGTGGAGACTTCAATGCAAGGTACAGAGATTGGGACAGTAGTGGAGAAAATTGACAGGGAATTGCCCTTGCGGATGCCATGGTGGACTCCGATATTGTCTGCATAAATGATGGTAGGCCGACTAGAATGACAATCAGGCGTGACGATGCAGACACAACTATTGACTTGGCACTTGTCTCCCAGTCATCAGACCTTGATGTAAAGTGGACTGTTTTGAATGACAATGGGAGTGATTGCATGCCATGCTCAGTCCTGATCTCTAAACCCAGGAAAGTTAAAGCTGGGAGAGCGCGCAAGACCTTCCGGTATGAGAGAACCGATTGCCTTCTTGGACGCCTCAGGCAAGGGGCATGCAACAGGACTGTAAAAACTTCCTTTTTGCTGCCCCCATGGTGGACCCCAGAAGTAGACCATGCTTGGAAAGCAAAGAGAGCTGCAGTGAAGCAGCTACAGAAAGTGCGACAGACACCCCCGAAGCTCACGAGAGGAAGTGGACACAGCGGAAAATGTCAAGAAAGACAAGGTGGAGGTTTTCAAGTGCTGTGCTGCAGAGGCCAAAAAGGCAAAATGGAATGTTTCATGAAGGAGATTGGAGATGATAAAACACAGCGAAAATTCTGGAAACTGCACAGGCAAATGCAGAGAAAAGATCGGCCTATGACAGTGAGAACAATTTATAGAGATGATGGTGTGCGTGTGACAACAGACAAAGAGAAGGGGAGGCATTTCTCCAGAGATTTTTAGAGCAGGCAAATCATAATGATGCGGACATGTCAAGGTCTCACATCCGAGGTTGCGACGCGTTGTCTGTACCAACGCCAGACAACATAACAACACGCAACCCTGAGTAATGTTAAACACGGCAGAGAGAACGCGGCGTCGTTACCGGCGCCCGGATAGGTAGCCACGCACAGCAATTGAGTTCACCCCGTGAACCGTGCAGGGGACACCAGCTGACGTGTGCGTGTAAGCGTGTAGGACGCCAGAACGGGCAGACGGGCTTAGATCGTTGAACGGACAGGTCGCAAGGGAATGCGAGTTGAGTTTGAATCTGCCTTGAGAGCTAGCCTGTACGACAGTGGAAAACTGAGTCGAATGCTTGTATAGTTTAACTGTAAGTGAGATGTTTATTGCTTGCATGTATTATTATGTATTGTAGTGATCTTGTTCATGTTGAAATGATTGCTATAGATTGTCAGTGCGCGAGGTTTGTGCGATAATTAATGCAGCGCGTCAATAAAGCGTGTGAATAATACTTTCGGATATTCACTTCGTGTGATTTGATAGTTTGATATTACTTCACACTTGCCAGAAAACGAGCTACTTGTCTTGTGTTATGCAGGACTCTGACAAGTGTGAATGTGGAGGCTTTCGTCCGGGTTTTGAATCAAATGCGAACGTATAAATTTTTTTTGTCCGAGTTTGAAGCGAATGTGAACATGCCGATAGAAGTGCGCAAGTCATAGATTAAGGTAAAGTAACGAATTAATAGAGTTGATGTAATTAAATTATAAGTGTGAAGATATTATTTGAAGCCAACCGAGGCGTCTTCAGACTTAGCACTAAATTCAACAAATATATTTTGTACCTAAAATCCAAAATGGCGGCCGTGCCCTTGAATGTCATTGAGTAGAGGTAGTGTGAGCGTGAAAGTTGTTGAAAGTGGTAACGACTAACAATAATACTTGACAGCATACAAACCTTTACAGACTTCAGTGACATTACACACACCATACATTTACAAACGTTCTAATTTCGTTTAGTTTAAAAAGTACAGGGTTTTTGTGACAACTTTACCTGAGTCTGGTGAACTTCAAAAATTTTTTGTGCGTCAACCCGAAAGACGTTCCAGTGTGATTTTGAGCACCACTGAACAGCACAGTACCCAAGGATTACTTGAGTATAAAATTTTTTTTCAGCTTTCTTTATACTTTCGTTAGTCTGGCTTTAGACATTAACTGTGCTATAAATATTTGTAACTTACTAACATCATGTATATTAGCCAAAGAAGCTCTCCAAAAATCAGGAGCTATTTACCGACAATATGCTAACAGAGGAATTAGAACTATTACACTGACGCCAGGACAGGACGTTCTTCTTCTTTTGCCAAGTGATAGACATCTCCTAACTGACTCATGGCAAGGACCGTTCAAAGTGCTACGACAAATTTCGACGGTAGATTACGAGATTGCAGTTAGGGACAAACATAAAATTTTCCATATTAACATGCTCAAACCTTATCACCACAGGCAAGACGAACAAGTAGAGACTGCAGCAAGCACCTCCATAGTGGACCAGACGGACGACAACGACACTGACGAGATACCGACACCAGTTCTTGACACAACGACCAACTTACAAGACATTAAGGTAAATCCTAAACTGACTCAGACACAAACTGACAGTTGCAGACAACTGATACAAGACTACAGGACGATCTTTTCGGACAGCCCAGGACAGACAGATTTAGTGCAATACCAAATCATCTTAACATCTGACGTTCCTATTAAGTGTACACCATATTCCATCCCTATACACTATAAAGAAAAACTTCATCAAGAAATCATTGATTTAGAAACAAATCATATCATTCGACGTTCACAATCTCATTTCTGTTCACCAATAGTTTTGGTACGCAAAAAGGACAACACTATTAGACTCTGTGTGGACTATCGTAAGCTCAACAGCATTACACAGTTGGATTTAGAACCAATGAGCAACTGTGAAGACATCTTGACTGAACTATCTGACTCACGTTATTTTACTAAACTTGACATGACAAAAGGCTACTGGCAGATAGCTGTACATCCTGATAGTATACATCTGACTGCATTTGCCACACCTTGGGGTTTATACGAATGGTGTAAACTACCTTTCGGATTAGTCAATGCACCAGCTACCTTCGTCAGAATGACAAGAATTCTTTTGACAGACATTGCTAACATCATTTGGTACATGGACGACATTTGCGTACACACAAAGGACATGACCGAGCACATAACAGCACTACAGCAGACATTTGACAGAATTAGACATCATGGACTGACTGTAAAACCTTCCAAAGTGGATATAGCCTTTCAGGAAATTTCATTTTTGGGCTATACGATCTCAAATGGCTTTATATCAACTGACGATAACATCATGTCCAGAATTTTGAAATTGTCGCTTCCGACAACTAAGAAACAGTTGCGAAGTGTGTTAGGTCTGTTAAACTATTATAGACAGTTTATTCCTCATTTTGCGGAATTGACCAAATGTTTCACAGATCTACTAACAAATAAACACCCCAATGTGATTGTAAACAGTGAATATTTAAGGCCAGCATTTACGAAAATTCTTTCTTATTTTTCTAAATCACCTATTTTGAAATTGCCAAATTTGAATATTACTTTTAGATTAAGATGTGATGCGAGCCCCGTAGCCATTGGAGGTGTGCTTCTCCAAGAACACGACCAAATCTTGTACCCAGTATACTACGTCTCTCGAAAACTGAACACCAGCGAACGAAATTACAGTACACCGGAACTCGAGGCTCTTGCCATGGTATTTTCGGTACGTAAACTTTCTAGATTTTTGTTAGGCAAACATTTCATTATTGAAACAGATAATACTCCGCTGACAATTGTTACCAGAGGAACACCTAGTAACAGCAGGGTGGCAAGATGGTCCCTTCTTCTGCAGGACTATAGCTATGAGGTTAACCACATAAAGGGTTCACAAAACTGTCTTGCAGACCTTTTGTCGAGATGTCCATACAACGAAGCTAATACCCAGTCGACACCAGAGCACAGTGCAGAGGGTGTATAAAACTGCAACGTAGATAGTGCTCAGTACCACAGCCAATTGTGACAATGTGTCAGTAACGCTGTGTACACCATTGTGATGGGGAAGATTGTATCTCCCAATGTATATAACTTATGTACATATTGTGATTCTTATTATTATCATGCGAATGAATGCGTGTATAATTGTGAGATATGTGAAAGAATGAAATCAGTATTATGTAAACTAATGTGTTGTATAACTGTGAGATATGAGAAAGAATGTAATTATTATTGTAAATAAATATTATAACAACCAGACACTACAGAGAAGTGTCACGGGACAACACTAGAGGATCCAAGAAGTTACCAAGCACTAAAACGTGAGGTAATCCTAAAGTATCCAAACCGAGGTGCCCAAGACGTTTTAACAAGGTACGAAAGATGACTGCGACAGTACAATCCGAGCAGAAGACGGAAGAGATGATCCAACAGCTGATAGTAACAACTACTACTCCGTTTATAGAAGATCCATCAAGAACGGACCAGCTTTGTTTGAATGACATCACAACACATGTAATAGTACAGCTGTATACTTCCGAGTTTTTGCATATTATTAAAAGTATATAAATGTATGACGCTGTATTAAAATGTGATTTAAAATATTCCCATATACGGAATTGTATATGTTGATTTGTATAGGATGTAATCTCAGCATCGTAACTTGATTGCTTCTTTACAAACGTGACTTTTTGTGCACATTTGTCAATAAGGATCAAATTATGACACTAAGAAATAAATTTCCAATTGTAATTTATGTCTTGTAAACGACGATAAATTATTGTTCCTAAATTTTCTGTATAATAACCAGGGGACATTATTCTAAATTATTGGTGATATGTAAATATGTATTGTAACCATTAACATGTGTGCTTGATAAATAACATGTCAATGTAACATCGTTTAGATATGGACAGTATATTGCCAAAACTGTTGACCTTCATTAGAAACTCTAAACAGAGGTCTGATGGAGGAGTCATCTCAGAGGGAGATGCTCACTGCTTGACCTGATTATTTTAGTATTTTTGTTCTTGGTTGTGAGGTAGGGGCCAGTTTAGCCGATACCTACCGGACTAGCTGGGTCACAGCGAGGTAATGCCCATTAAATAGATTGTACTTGACTGTTGTACTTCATAGTGCAACATAAGTGGTGTATACATATTGTTGACTATTCACCTGTATATATTTATTATAATTGTTAATGTATAATGTTCGACTTTGACATGTTTAATAACACCTAGATATATATTGTACATGAAAGGAAATCCTTTCATGAAAAAGGGGTGTGGAGAGTGTCAAGGTCTCACATCCGAGGTTGCGACGCGTTGTCTGTACCAACGCCAGACAACATAACAACACGCAACCCTGAGTAATGTTAAACACGGCAGAGAGAACGCGGCGTCGTTACCGACGCCCGGATAGGTAGCCACGCACAGCAATTGAGTTCACCCCGTGAACCGTGCGGGGGACACCAGCTGACGTGTGCGTGTAAGCGTGTAGGACGCCAGAACGGGCAGACGGGCTTAGATCGTTGAACGGACAGGTCGCAAGGGAATGCGAGTTGAGTTTGAATCTGCCTTGAGAGCTAGCCTGTACGACAGTGGAAGACTGAGTCGAATGCTTGTATAGTTTAACTGTAAGTGAGATGTTTATTGCTTGCATGTATTATTATGTATTGTAGTGATCTTGTTCATGTTGAAATGATTGCTATAGATTGTCAGTGCGCGAGGTTTGTGCGATAATTAATGCAGCGCGTCAATAAAGCGTGTGAATAATACTTTCGGATATTCACTTCGTGTGATTTGATAGTTTGATATTACTTCACACTTGCCAGAAAACGAGCTACTTGTCTTGTGTTATGCAGGACTCTGACAGACACCAGGGATGCAGTTAGAGAGGCACCACGAAGAATATGCAGTATGAAGACATCATTTGGGTGGAAGATATTAAACACATTTTGAAAAAGGCAAAAGACACGGCACCAGGGCCCGATGGGGTCAGGTATGGCCACATGAATGGTTTGAGCGATGCAGACCTGGAGGAGATGACCGACTGCTTTAAACAGAGCATTAGGACAGCATCAGTACCGCAGGATTGGGTGCACAGCTATCTCATCCCTCTCCCAAAACCATTCAAGGATCAGTCAAAGCTTAGCGGCTTTAGAATCATCACCCTTCAAAATACATTTGGGAAGGTTCTAGAGAAGATAGTCGCTGTCAAGCTGCAAGAGTTTTTGGAAAGCGGGAAGCTTCTTCCAAGAGGCCTGGGGAGCTACAGGCCAGGAAAAGATACCTGGTCAAATGCAGCCACTTTTGCCTTTGACGTTTATGAGGGGTTCCAGAGTAGACAAGAAACGATGGCGGCAGCGCTTGATCTCGAGGATGCGTACAATAGAGTTCGATATGATATTTTGATGACCGCACTGATGGAGAAGGGGGTCAATCCCTGGTTGGTGAACTGGATAGCAGCCGTCCTGCACTCTCGTCGGGTTGCTCTCCGTCTGGGTGCATGGACCTCAGAGCCACATATTTTAACCCCGGGACTGCCACAGGGATCTGCAGTCTCACCGGTGCTCTTTAATGTGTATACAAGCAAGATTGCAAACCTAGAAGCACCAGGGGTTGGAAGAATACTAACATTTGCAGATGATATTCTTGCATATAGGCAGGGGAGAGATAGGGAGCAAACAGCCCAGGAGCTACAGGCGACAGTAGACAAAGTGATTGACTGGTGCACTGAAATGAGTGCTGTCATCCACCCGGAAAAGGCGGCTGTTTTGTGGTGCTCTCTGGACAGCAGGATTGTGAGAACGGATGTCCCAAGCCTCGCGATAGATTGTAGAAATGTTAGCAGAGAGAACAAACTGAAGTATCTGGGGATCACATTTGACAGGAGCCTATCCTTCAAGGACCATGTAGAGACGGTTGTGACAAGATCTCAAAAGGGACTCAATGCACTTAAAACTATGGCTGCAATGGACACAGAGCAGAGAATGCTTTTCAAACTTTACCAGCACTTGATCCTCTCAGTAATTGATTATGGATTAGGTCTGCTCACTGTCTCAGAGAGTCAGCTGGTGAAGTTAGAGCGCATACAGAACGAAGCTATGCGGGTCATTCTGGGATGCACCAGAGACACCTCAGTTGTGTGTATGCGTTACATCCTTGGTCTGCCGACTGTTGCTGGTAGGCTCAAGGTGATGCAGGCGAAGGCATACCTCAGAGTAGCTGCAGACACAGACCACCCACTGCATGAGGTGCTGGACGCAGTTAAGGGTCAGCGACTGATAAGAGGGAAATCATGGATGGCTCAGGCAGAGGATACGATCAGACAGGTGTGCCCCTTGGAGAACATTAGGTGTGGAGAGTAGTGGGTCAGAGTGCCAGCGGAGCAGTCAGAATTGTGCAGAGTTATAATCACATTAAGCCGGGAGTGCAGGGAGTGGCCAGTAGGGGCCACGGAAGTGGAAATCCGGCAACTAATTCAGGACAATGCTCACTCGGGTGACGTGATTATCTACACAGATGGTTCGGTGTCAAGAGGTGAGAAAATTGGCTGGGGGTTCATAGCCAAAGCCAATGGTCGACGTTTGGGGCAGGAGAGCCTGGCATATGATACCACAACATCCAGCTTAAGAATGGAGGTGGAGGCGGTAACTGCGGCTCTCCGCTGGATGGAGAATACGACACACACACACACATCGCGATTGTAACTGACTCAGAAAGCATGCTGACGAAGATGAGGACAGGCAGGCTTCGTGCGGAGTGGCTTGCTTCGCTTCGGAGGTCACGGGTGACAAGCATCGCCTGGATCTTTTCTCCGGGGCATGCCGGTGTGCTGGGAAATGAACAGGCGGACAGGTTGGCTGGCTCTGCAGAACTTGGTGGAGTATTGATACATGACAAGGCAGACGTGGTTGCGGCCTTGTGGGAGCACGTGCACACCCCGGAGGAGCAAATGGATTACCATGGTCTGGCAAGAATGAGACAGCGAGGAGTGACGAGGGGATCTGGCCGACGCTCAACGCTCAAAGGAAAGGCGAGACGGACATATAATCAGATTGCTACTGGTACTATTAGTGTTGGAACTCTTCGCTGGCTGCTGAGGATGGGGACGGAGCGCTTATGGGAATGCCCCGAATGCTGTGATGTCGATTCCTAAATCAATCAATCAATCAATCAATTAATCAATCTATCAGGCATGGGAAGCCAGCGTCATCAGCAACCCTCCCACGTCACCTCTTGCAACATGCATGGCAGGTTACGGGGTGTTACTCTGAGATGTTTCCTTTCGTACATTAATTTATGCACTGAATATTATTCTTTTCATTTCTTCTTCTTCCCTGTCGTGTGTGTAAAGAATAAATGTCGTATTAGTTACTTGTTCTTCTTTACCACTTTAGTGTCGTCCCTGGAGTGAAGGGAATCAACACCCATATTATTTTTTTTATCCAATATCTCTATCCTGGAGATATCCAACAGACTCCTTCCACACACTCCTTCAATCTGAAGACACCTTCCACTCACTCTTACTCACCCCTGGATTATGCCCCCTCTCATTCTTCCCCAACATAACATACTTGACAACTCTAGCTTCAACAAATAAAAAAAACAAGAAATTTATTAAAGCAAAGAGTATATGTAGGAGAAGTGTGTGTGTGTGTGTGTGTGTGTGTGTGTGTGTGTGTGTGTGTGTGTGTAAGGTGTAGAATGTGTGTCGAATATTCAAATGGTAGACCAGTGATTTAGAAGCAAAGTCTCTAACATCATAGTGCTTAGCACACAACAGCACCATTTTTTTTTTTTTAGTGAACCTCACCCAGAAGATGTTTCTCCGTCCACATGACAACTTTCTCCAATCACTCGAACAAACAGGATGCTGGTCATCCGATAGACACTGTTGATCTTGGTCTTCACTCTACCACACGGTGAAGTTACTCTGTTTCATAATGTTTGTTGAACTGATAATCTTCCAATTAACTGAAATGTCACTTGGGGAAAATCTAATGTTCATAAGTCTCTGATTATAACATTTTCCCCTCCTTTAGAACACAACCTATTAATGTTTGTTAGGTAGATGTATATATATATATGTCCTTGGTATGCGAGTTATTAATCTTCGGTGATGAAGATTATCACTCATTAAACACAACACTTATGTTCATTAAATCCTGCTCAGCAGAAGCCAGGTTTCTGCGGAACAACTAGGTTCTGAGCCCCGTATAAAACCCTCTCAGCAACCTCTGTCTTCTGTCCATGAGCCATCATTGTATAAAACTTTGAACTGCTTCTTCGTAATAAATCATCTCACACTCACGTGAAACACTCAAGGGGAACTGTAAATGGAACCTGTAGAGTAGATAACATCATGGTGAGGGCAACTCAATCCTGACCGTAATTAGGTGATTGTAGGCCAATAGCAGCACTCAGATCTATAACAGAGATCCGATCTCTGTCATACGGCCAAATCGAGCATCACAATGGTCTTATACATGGCAACACCAGGAAAGAATAAAGGAACGGGTAGAAACCCAGCAGATGCCCTACTGGAAGATCCTACCATTTCACATTCCCCTCCTCCCTCTCAACCATCCTTAATCTCTCTAATTATTATTCCACTACATTGTCCTCAACTCCCCGAGTAAAATGATATATCACACAAGCTAGTTGAAGCCACACAATAGGATACCAGTGCCGACGCTCCTATGATACTTTCTAGCACCGCACTAATAGAACATTCTAGCACTAATCATAATACATTATATCACTGCACCTATAATACATTAGATCACCGCATAGCACTGTACTCTATTCCTAATCATACTCTTAAATTAGATATTATTAATAGCCTACCATATGCCTATTTTGGTTGCCACTCGAGAAACTATGCAAACAAATTGGATCTATGTCCGCGGATAACTATCACCACTTAGACATTATAGTTTCACTCATGTAACACAACTCAGAATAATACACCGATCCTAACACTTCAGAATGTTTTTCTCGACTCCCTCCACCTGTTTACCCCACTGGGGTTTATATGGGTGCTTGAGTGACGTCACCAAAAAGTCCAGACGCCAATCAGTCCAGAATCTGGCTTTGTCCCCCTGGTTCTAGACTAACCAGAGTCAATTCGCTGTCAAGTTCACTTTCATCTGGGAAATTCTTTGTCTCATACAACAAAGATCCTGTCTGTCTGTGAGCCAGAGACCTTTCCCCCCCCCCCCCACATCACAGAATCCTTCCGACCTCTGGCAGACATTCTGTCCATCACTTTCAACGGCCGATTCCCGCCCTGCAGACAGATGACGCCAGTGCACCTCTCTCGAACAACAACCTGTCAACAAATTGTCGACCATGTGTAGACATCGCGACGTGACTCACTTTGATCTCATACACAAATGCTGACCAGGTGCAGACAGTTTTAACGACGTATTTTCTCAGTCGGTTCAACATCAAAGGGTCTATTGTGTTTGCAGACTAATGTCGGGCTTGGGCTGTCATTGATCGAACTAAGAAGTTTATTTATCTCGCGACATTCCCTGTGAGGGGATAGACTCTCAACCAGCTCACGCGAGAGAGTCATGTCTCTTGCTGTCTCCAGCCACTCGCACATGTTTACACCAATATAATTTATCTCTGTTTCTAGTTCTCTTCTCCGTGCATTTTCATGTGTTCCTTTATTTCTGTTGCCTCGTGGGTTCCAGTGAAAAGACTCTCTGGTTGTACTATTCTCAGTTTTATTTCCAAAGCGTATCCCGTCCAACGCCAGCGTCTTTCCCTTACCCCTTGACATGCAGAAATCTGTCTTGTTCTTTTCCTAAGCTCCACATGAATGATTCTGTCATATTATGTTAGTCTTTGAATATAAATCTTATAGACGGGTTCGAAGAATATCTTGGATCAAGAAAACAACAAATGAATCCATGCGACATGAGTTGAAGATTGAAGAAGGCTGTCTACTAAAGACTATACAACAAAGAAAATTGAAATAGTTTTGTCTCTTGAAACGCCATGAAAGTTTGGAGAGAACAATCATGGAGGTTATATGCCCGGGAAGAGAGGAAGTGGAAGGCCAAAGAGAAGATGGGCGCAGGATGTGGCAGATGATCTCCAGATGGGTGTATCGGAAGCGGGACATCTTGCTTATGACCGAGACGTTTTCCGGAAGGTTGTTATGGGAGTGATATTC
The DNA here is from genome assembly GCA_963921405.1 of Cepaea hortensis. Lineage (NCBI taxonomy): Eukaryota > Metazoa > Mollusca > Gastropoda > Stylommatophora > Helicidae > Cepaea > Cepaea hortensis. The sequence continues at coordinate 85,509,345 of OY992878.1, forward strand.
CGCAAAGGACATGCTACTGAATGAATGAATGAATGAATGAATGAATGAATGAATGAATGAATGTTAGTCTTGATTGTGGAAGATGGCGAAACGTGACCGCCCACGCTTACCGATGATGATGATATTAGTCTGTCGATTCTGCGCAAGCATAAGTTAATGAATGAATATTTGTAGTTTATTAAAATTTTTTCTCTATGCATGATTCCACGTCTTGTGGTTTCACAAAGGTAGATCTGGTTATTATTAAGATTTGAATATTCTAAGTTTGGTACTAGATTATAATTTCGTTTACCTACCACACATCTTTGAATGTAAATGAACAAATTAGGAAGAGATTGGAAGCAAAAGAGATGTGGTTACTGAGACGAATGTTGCGAATTCCTAGGACTGCCAAAGTAACTAACAACGACTGCCTGAAAGAGGCTAATTAAACTAGAACATTATATACAACAACAAGAAAGATATAAACAGCTTTTTATTTTGGTAGTGTGATGAGAAGAGAGGCATTGGAGAACACCGTGACAACTGGAAAGATCGAGGGGAAAAGAGGTAGAGGCAGACCAAAAGAAATGATGCTGGATGGATTGAGGCGGTGGCATGGAGGAATATCAACAGCGGATTTGATCCAGAAAACCAAAGACCGAGAGTCATGAACGCATACGCCATCCGGCATGGCACTTGATGATGATGACCACATATTGTCCAATTCTACGAAAACTTGTCTTGCTTTTAATATTCTTATTTTAATATCTCTACCACACACCCCTTCCCGCAGTTCTTATCTAAATTGCTACCTAAAATGTATGTTTCCACCTGTTCAACTGGGGTTCCATCGAGGCAGACTGGGTGATCATTTGCTTAATCTAATCTCATTTGGTGTCTTTTCCTTATATGATTTATGAGCTGCTGTAATTGTTATGGCTTCCCATTAAGTGTGTTAAATTTATTGTCCTTCTGATATCGTGCGTTGAACAAGTCTAACAAAAAAGCGAGACAAATAAACTCAGCCAACCAAGATGAAAGGAGGCTCTTCTCCAAGAAGTATGACGTTCTCGTCTTACACCATGATATCACATTCCTAAACCAAAAATGGCAGGGTATCTCCGAGTTTAGTACCCTGATAATCCGCAGCCAAATCATAAGTAACTGATAGTCATCAAAAACGCACCTCACTCTTTTGGCAAACTGGTTGAAATCTATTGAGGACATTTCTACTGGGTGACAAGTCAGTACAATGTCTAACTCTAATGAAAGAGTATAGTATTCAATGATCCAACGATTCATATGTTCTTCACATGTCTCCTACTAAACGGGAAATCAGTGCCGTGAGAGTAAACCTAGCTCCACATGCACGTTTCTCAAGATTAGAGGACGGACCCACGGTCTCCAATCTGCCACTCTAACTGCCCCGAGTAATTTATGTGGCAGAAATGTTTAGCTGGTCACTGATTGGAACAGTGCCGTTTGTGTAAATTCTCGAGGTGGAAGTATAATCTAGCCAAACTGCAATGATCCGCGGATGCATGCCCAAAGCTAGCACATTTTTCAATAAATAAAAGGAACAAATTCTGCTCTGCATGTCTTTCCAGAGTTGGTGTCCTGCTAGGAACAAGATGCTCTTCGTGAAACTAATCAGTTATCAGTTGGGGCATCTTCATTGCACTCCGGAAGGTCCATAGGTGTTGAGATCCTCCCCCCCCCCCCCCCCAGCATATGCATCAGCGTTCGGTGGCTAATAGTGTCAGTTCTGTGTTGGTTAACGAGGCACCTCGTTTTTCCGATGTACCTCTCGTGTCTGGCCGTGCCAATTTTTACTCCCAAGTCTTTCATCCTGGACAGCGATGTGAATTCACTGACGTCAAAGTCTTTTGTTCTCGACATGTCTTTAAGGACGTTAATAACATCGGCACGATCCATGGGCTGGCCATCTGCAGGGGGTGCAGAGCCAGCCAGTTTATCAGCTCGTTCATTTCCCTCGACTCCCGCATGTGAAACTAATGCACGCGAATAAATCATTAATCAGGACTATGATCCCTGAAACATCATAGTATGTTATGACAGCTGTTGATCCCATAGTGAGAGATCCATCTGCTCATTTTGTGGAGGCCATCAAAGACTCAATTCTACGGCTTACACCCTATTGATCTCTAAAGGGATATACCATAATGCAGGGTAGCCCAATATATTGAAGTGAGGCTAAGTAGAAATGAGCAGAATGTGATGATTTCTTCGGTGAGCCCAGAACTACAGCATCATGCGTCGGCGCTGCATTTATGAAATCCTTCTTGGATGGTGGGAAATACACGTTCAGCCTTCCCTTGAGGGCTGAACGACAATCACGTGGTTGTTGTAGACAGACCTGTTGGGATGCACCATCAGCAGATGGTTGCACGAAACTTGCGCCACCACCCTGAAGCAGTGGAATGTCATACAAAACTACATTGGAAGGTCAACGAGTTCGCCAAATGCCAGGAAGAAGTCGCATGTGTTGGCCCAAAGTCACACATATTGCAGCTTCATTGTTAATTGGCATGACAAATGCGACCAAAAATGGTCAAAGAAAGAAACAGAAATATTAAAAAAAAAACATTAAATTTAAAAGTTGTACTCGTATGGAAAATATTCACAGCAACTAAGGTTTTTACCATTCACCAGACGGAAACCTCACACGCATGTTCAGAACAAGTATGTTGCTTGCATACAATCGATGGAACTAAGTCATCAGTAGTCCATAATTCTTTCAATATTACATCAGTGAACAAGGTTTGAATATAAATAATTCTAAAAAATAATAACAACAACAACAATGATGGCAACAACAACAAGAACAGCAGCAGCATCAACAACAGCAACAGCAACAGCAGCAACAACAACAACAACAACAACAACAACAACAACAACAACAACAACTGACTTCATAAGGTGAACAATCATACTTTCTGATTTTCTCTTTCCATGGCCACTTTTCATTGGCTGTAGCATAACATGTTCTATTAACGTTTCAAAAACTGACAGTTCAATACATACTAATGTCAACTGATATGTAATAACAGTTTACTGTTTTGATAGTCAACATAGCAACTACATTCACATTTTATGACAACAATGTACAAGAGAGACAAAACACCTCATTATAATTATGTATTTGCAAATTGTTTACTCATTATAATTCTTTGCAATACAAATAATATGGCAGTGCACAAAAAGAAAAGAAACGAACAACAAAATTCGTAACATACACAACATCTGTCAAAACTTAGCACCTGAGAATGTTAAAAACTTGGACAGAAATTAAAATTGTAATGTGTGGAGAAATATAGACATCCAAAGTAATTGAAAGACAACTGAAACACTGAAGACAAATAAAGAATTCAGTCTTTCTGTTTGTTGTAACTGGATTTAAATACGATGCAATAAAAAAAATAATACAATTGGACCCTTAAAGTAGTGCACTCACAAGCAAAAAGCATTTCTCAGAGTACCTGCCAGAAGATATGTTCAGTATACAAAGCACTATATCAGCACGCATGGAGTAAGTTATATTAAAACATAAGGTTGGGGTAATCCCACAGCCATGGCGTTGTGGGGTGGGTTGGAGCCTTCACATACACTGTATCAAGTACACTGTAAAATGGGTGAAGTTACTGTCTTTTGTTTTCTTTCAAAAAAAAAAAAAAACATCACTAAGACCTAGTTTACAGACATGGGTTCTTGCTAGAGCAATAAATAGTTGGGAAAAATAAAACCTTCCTTCACTTGGGATTGAACTCTCATCACTTTTCTGGGCAGCCATACTACTATGGCTCCCAGATTATATTCTAATATATAATCTGAGTGCCGTTTTTTTACTAGTAAAATTAATTATTAAGCTGGAAAAAAGAACCGTTCTATTTCCAAACTGATATAATATTTACGAACATATCCATGCTACGTATTGATGTTAAGGAAGATAACTGATTCTGCACACAATATATTTGAGATCAAAGAATGAGAGTATTGGCTGGCAAGTGGTTTGGTGCTTATGCAAGATAATAAATATCGGCAGCTGAATTTTAGATTAAAACATCTTGAACAATGAAAGTTAAAAAACTTTTCTGTCTCAACCATTCACTAGATAAAGGGAAGCGATCAACGGCCAGAACTCACACTGCTTTTGTGAGGTGAAAATGGGACTCAGCTAACATAATATATAGATGGAAAGAAATACATGGATAATTCTAACTATTAGAATAACACACTCCAAACCACGTGAAGTAGCTCACAAAATCTCACCAACCAATCAGAGTATTGTCTTATGACATGCTTTTTGACAATAAAACAATTGTTTGAAACATGGCTGTTGCATTATATCCACAGTTATTTAACACAGTGCAACTGAAACACAAATCAAAATGCAAACTAATTTATGAATAAATTAATTATTCGCTGTTAACAGCATACACAATAACAACCATAGGGAAGGTAAAGATTCAAATTTTGAAGAAACACCCTGAAATTGTGTTCAGCGTATGGCACATCAAGCCAGCATGGATCTACACATAATGTTACACACGCAAGAGCACAGACATGTACTTTTCTCCACTTTCTAGGTTAGAAGTGAAGTGATAGATGAGAGAAGGAAGGAATATGTACAGCAGAATTCCTCTTACATTCTAGCATGGATGTATGGCTGAAATATTATCAGACGCAAAGATAGTGGTTAACTGGAATAAAATGCTTTTGAAGTTCATAATTCACAGCACTTAATGTCACAGAAAGTGATCAAGCATAATAACAATAATATCACATCTATTTTTCATTTTAACACACGAAAACAGTGATATTGTGAAAGTTATCGCTGAACAATAAACCATTCACCTTTGTTTAATTCCACACTTCTCACAGTTTAGAGAATTCTCAAAAAGAGTGCCAATCTTTAAAAAGATAATTTTTCATATTGAGTTTTGTATAACAGTCCTTTTTTGAAATGATTTATATTCTTCAGTTTATCTGTGTATCATTCATAATACACCAAACAGTTTAGCTTTCAATAACAGAGACTAATGATTGCATTGTGTTGTATTTATACCAGTGACATTCCGTTCCTCCCTTCTGTGTTATAATGGAGATAGTAAGTATAGTAAAGGGCCCTCTTCACCGCCATGGGACGTATTGGGTATATGGTGCTAGCCCTATATGTTACAGACCAATCATCACGTAATGGGCGATGTGGTCAACATAAGGCTGGTCACCTTGACTCCCCAGGACATGTCCTGGTTACCATTGTTGGGAGCAATCGAGCAATATCAGTCACCATGTGTTTTCACTATTTCAGCAAAAGTGTAATTCCTTTGTTCACTTCATATGATATGTAACACTGCAGTATGCATCTGACGAGATGTAGCGAAATATGTCAGGCAATAAATCGTGCAACATATTGTTTGTGGCTTCTGTGTTTCAATTCACCCAGGGCATGTTAAGTTAAAGTTAGTAGTATAGCCTGTTCAGGACGCAGCAGTCAAACCCAGCATTTTTTGGCTGTTTGTGATTTCTTGGCAAGTTTACGTTCAGTAGTTTGCCATTGATTTCCGAACGTCCGATACTATACCATTTTATGAAAATCATCGCAAGGGGGTCTGCTGCCAAATCACCCGCAGCTGTGTTTCGAACGTGGTACGCGAGATTACGAATTGCACCCGTAACGCCTTCAGCACAGAGCCGGAAACAGAGGCACGGATGTGACTTAGGATAGAGAGCAATTCTGACAGACTGCCGTGGGAGTACATTTCTAGATGGGACAATGTGTTATTGTTATTGTCTAAGTTTGACATTGATAGCATAAAGTTGGTGGGAATTATAGTTGAACAAACGTCAGTTCTTTGTCAGATTTTACTGAGCTACCGAATGACAGTAGACAGTACTACATGCTTTCTGTTAGCGCCGAATGTTGGGCGGCGCTCACCAAATCCGACACCCGATATTGTGCCAACGGCTTCGGGCGGAGTAGGGCAATTGGGATGGTATAAGCCTTATCCTAGTGCAAGGAAATGCAACCTGAAGACTAAATGTCATGGCAGGGCAGACTAGGCCCTAAGCCTTGGTCGGCAGCTGGTCTAGGATGGAAGCTCCGATAAGTGGACAATTAGAGCATTGCTTTGCTGATCAGGCAGCTTCTGCAATTTGTCTTATTCCAGACGTATTGGTGCTATCTTTACTCTGGAGTAAACTAGTCAGACCGACAGAGGGATCATGCTGCATGGGCAAAACGTAATCTCTAAATTCAGCCCAGTCTTTGTTCTATGGAGAGGTTATATCATATTTTTGTTCGCAATAGTATTGACATTTGTCCAATGGTTTCATCTGCTCAGTAAAATGCTTATCAGATGACACCAAGCTTCCCTAGTAATTGAAATATTTCAGTTGTTTTGGTTAGTTTTCTATCTAGAAATATACCACCTGTGGTATACTCATTGACTTACCTATTGTGCATTTACAGTTCATACATACAGTAACATAATTTATGCATAAATACATTATAAAATATACACATATGTATGTGATCACACAAAAAGTAGTGTTGATAGAATATTTGTTGTTGTTAACAATGAGTACTTTTAAAATATAAATTTAGCGAAGCTTCATAAGCAGTTTTCCAAGTAGAATTGCTTGTATTATTGTAAAAATGACTTCCCTGACTGTTCATGCATTCAACTCATTACACACCAATGAAATCATCATATCCTCGTCAACTACCCTTTATACAAAAAACAAAAACACACACCAGATTTCAGTTTTCTTTAGGCAACTGATCTTTTAGCTTTGTATATAAAATTATCACAAACGCCTAGACCAGTGTTTCCCAACGTGTGGCCCACGCCCCACAGGGGGGCAATTCGATTGTTAAGGGGGGCAATTCGAAAATGGAAGAAATCGGCTGGATATAACAAAACGGGCAGACTTGAGACTTAAGTTAACTAAATTGGAAACCGACATAAAATCACTTTGCAGCAAGCATCAAGCGCAAGGATCTCACTAAATTTAAATAATAAATAATTATTAATAATTAAAATAATATAGACAAATCTTTCATTAAAATTATTTTGCACTTGAATTTCAGTTCTCCATTATATGTTTTGAAAATTTACCTACTGTGTTAGCTCAATAATTTCCCAGTGATTTCTTCCTAAAACCTATCATTAAAGTTTCTTTAGTGAACATTTCAATTTTTGAATATTACAAATAATGTGTATGTTGGGGGGGGGGGGGGGGGAGGGAAACCAGGAACCATAAGAATTTTAGAGAGGCTTAGGTGGGGCATAGCACAAAAAAGGTTGGGAAACACTGGCCTAGACCATGAGAGTGCATGGGACAGGTCAAACTGGCAAGAAAACCTTTTTTGGTGATGAGAGTGATGATATGCTAACGACTTGCTGCTTACACGATTTTATGGTAATAGTTTTTTGTTTTATTTGCCTGTGTTGGAAGCAATTATCAAAGATTTTGAGGTGCGTGGCACAAAGTGCGATCACGCATTAACTCTTCTGATTCATGAAGGTTTCACAACAGATACTTAAATAGAAAAATAAACCACTGTGTAAAATCACAAGTACATTACTCATTACTTCCAAATCGGCTAAATATACAGGGTGTGACCGGTGAGAAAGCCAGGATTTTTAGCATGTTCTGGCCAAACATGAAAAGTAAAACGATGAGATGGTTCGTTTTATCGAGGAAGAGAGAATCACATCGCATGCATTGCTTGCGACTAAAAGAGTTCAGCATCAAAACAAATCGAATACAAACAAAGTACTCATTACAAGTTGAAATGTTACCTAACTCCTTCTGTACCATATAGTCGTATGATACCATATATCACGTTAACCTAATTTATCTTTGGTATTGCTCAGAAAGCAATGGCAAACTACTGAGCGTAATCTTGCCAAGAAATCAACAGACAGCTGAAAGATGCTGCTGTTGACAGCGATGTCCTATAAAGGATATGCGAATTAAAAAAAAAATTGCTTCAAGCAGCGGTTAGAATAAATGGCGAGACATCAGATTGGTTTGACATCAAGCAAGGAGTCCGTCAGGGTTGTGTGCTGTCCCCCTAGTTGTTTAACCTGTACGCCGAAAATATAATGAGAAATGTAAGAGATGATATAAACAGGGAGCTATACAATGGCCTAAATATCGGTGGTCATGACATACCAGAGGTTCGGTATGCTGATGATACAGTATTGCTATCCACAATAGACTGGTATAGAAAACCTAATAGCCTCAACCCAATTGAATAGTAACAATCACAACTTATATATTAATATAGCAAAAACAAAGATAATGCATACAGATAAAACTACTATGGAGAAAGAAATATATGTTAATGAGGGAAAATCGGAGGTGGTGGAAAATTTTGAATATCTTGGGTCATTGATTACCAACAACGGTGACACAATGAACGAAATTAAACGACGACTATCAATTGCTCTTCAAAGACTAAAAGAACCGAATAAATTATAGAATTGGACAGACAGAACTACAAACATTAGATTTTTAAGAGCTTGCATTTTTCCCATTGCAACATATGCCTGTGAGACCTGGACACTTACTAAACAAGCTGAACAGAGCATAAATGCCTTTGAATATAAATGTTATAGATGAATTCTAAGAATGTCTTGGGTAAAGAAAAGAACAAATGCATCCGTACTTCAAGAGCTGAATATTGAAGAAGGTTGGCTATTAAAGACGATAAAACAAAGAAAATTGAAATATTTTGGTCACTTAAAACGTCACGAAAGTTTGGAGTGAACAATAATGCAGGGGTATATGCCTGGGAAGAGAGGAAGAGGAAGGCTAAAGAGAAGATGGGTGCAGAATGTGGCGGATGATCTCCAAATGGGTGTATCGGATGCGGGACATCTTGATTATGATCAAGAGGTCTTCCGAAAGGTTGTTATGGGAGCGAGGTTCTGCAAAGGACATGCTACTGAATGAATGAATGCTTGCTTCAACTTCTTTTGTACCCTACAGTTGTTGCTTTAACCTTTTCTGTCCTCATTACTTGATGCCTTCTGTCACATAATATTTTTTATATTAACCCATTCTATCGTAATTATTACTGTGTCCCCTTATGTCCCAGACAGATTGTTTTATTAACCCATTCTATAATAACACATTACCATTTGGACCAATAACAATCATGCAGCTCATGTATCCCAGCATGCCTTTAACGTCATGTGGCGACCATTGCGTTGGTTGACTCCTGCCTCGTCTTTCAAGAGCCATGCTCTCCAATATTGCTCTTTCTTAACCACTGTTAAATTTGATGTAGCCATAGTACAGATTCTTTTACAATAATAGGAAACCTCATGAAATGTAGAAACATTGTGATGCGTACTAGACTTCTTTTGTATCTGTATGGATGCAAATAATAGACAGTGAGTAAGTAATACAGCGATGAAGAAAGTGAAGGATGTGGAGATGTGGTGGTTGAAAAGAATGTTGAAGACACCGAGTGCGAAGAAGAAAACAAATTCTGAGGTATAAAAAAACCATCATCAAAATTATAAGTAAAAGACAACGAGAATTTAAAGATCAAATACAGACAGTCTTTTTATGTCAGAAAATGCCTGGAAGAGAGGCAGAGGAAAACAGAGAACGATGTATGCGAAGAGCTGGGTAACAAATAATATAAGCTTCACTAGTTTCACCAAAACATTAGAAGATAGAGAGGTTGGAAGAATCATGTCACCAAAGTGTGCTCCAGACCAGGCACCTAAAGATGAAGACAGTACTTATGTTTCTGAGACATGCTAGTGTTTATGTGTCAGTTTTCTTCAATATTCAGATCTGATAAAACAAAGGGAAACAAGTCCTATCGCAGGGGCATGCTGTGGGTATGTGAAGATTTAAGACTACCTCATTATTTAGGCCTGAATGCAAGCAAGAATATCTTATCTTCCAGTAGTGAACGCTGAGAGCTGACATCAAACCCTTGTCCGATTGAGCTCACGCCATTGTCATTGCAACATTCTAACCATTACATGAACGTGTCTGCTATACAATGTCTGTATTTGGGTGGGGGTGGGAGATCCATTGATAGTTATAGTTAGTCAACAGATCATCCTCACTACACATCAAACCATTCAGTCCATAAGTGCTTGGATCCCATCAGTATCTCTCTCAGTGAGAAGCAGCTGATGACACCAGATCAGTGTTAGTTTAATATTCTTCTTTAGCCAACCGACTTCTGGTCAAATTTGGCAATGGATTGTGTGTATTTCTTTTCTTTCTAAAAATAATTCTATTACACTTAAATTCTACAATATTAACCCATGCTATAATAATTATTACTTTATCTCCTCCTCTAGACAGCTACAAAGTTTAAGTAAAAAGACTCCCTGCAACAAAAAGATCAAATTCTCTTACGTACGTGAATGATCTGGTTCTTAGTTATCCTAAGCAATGATGAGATAAATCTACATTAAATACATTTATAAAACATGTTAGGCTAAACGTAAAATGAGTTACCGCATACCAATATCATTGAAGAGGAATCAAAAGAAGGAAGGTTTCCAATGAGGAAACTGAAACAAGAAAAGGTCATTGTCAGCATACATAACTATGTACTATGGGATAGTACCGGTAAGGACATAGATAACCATGAAACATGGGATAGTACCAGTAAGGACATAGATAACCATGTAACATGGGTTAGTACCGGTAAGGACATAGATAACCATGTAACATGAGATAGTACTGGTAAGGACATAGATAACCATGAAACATGGGATAGTACTGGTAAGGACATAGATAACCATGAAACATGGGATAGTACCAGTAAGGACATAGATAACCATGTAACATGAGATAGTACTGGTAAGGACATAGATAACCATGTAACATGAGATAGTACTGGTAAGGACATAGATAACCATGAAACATGGGATAGTACCAGTAAGGACATAGATAACCATGTAACATGAGATAGTACTGGTAAGGACATAGATAACCATGTAACATGAGATAGTACTGGTAAGGACATAGATAACCATGAAACATGGGATAGTACCAGTAAGGACATAGATAACCATGTAACACGGGATAGTACCGGTAAGGACATAGATAACCATGTAACTCGGGATAATACCGGTAAGGACATAGATAACCATGTAACTCGGGATAATACCGGTAAGGACATAGATAACCATGAAACATGGGATAGTACCAGTAAGGACATAGATAACCATGTAACACGGGATAGTACCGGTAAGGACATAGATAACCATGTAACTCGGGATAATACCGGTAAGGACATAGATAACCATGTAACTCGGGATAATACCGGTAAGGACATAGATAACCATGTAACACGGGATAGTACCGGTAAGGACATAGATAACCATGTAACTCGGGATAATACCGGTAAGGACATAGATAACCATGTAACTCGGGATAATACCGGTAAGGACATAGATAACCATGTAACACGGGATAGTACCGGTAAGGACATAGATAACCATGTAACACGGGATAGTACCGGTAAGGACATAGATAACCATGTAACTCGGGATAATACCGGTAAGGACACAGATAACCATGTAACTCGGGATAATACCGGTAAGGACATAGATAACCATGTAACTCGGGATAATACCGGTAAGGACATAGATAACCATGTAACACGGGATAGTACCGGTAAGGACATAGATAACCATGTAACTCGGGATAATACCGGTAAGGACATAAATAACCATGTAACTCGGGATAATACCGGTAAGGACATAGATAACCATGTAACTTGGGATAATACCGGTAAGGACATAGATAACCATGTAACACGGGATAGTACCGGTAAGGACATAGATAACCATGTAACTCGGGATAATACCGGTAAGGACATAGATAACCATGTAACACGGGATAGTACCGGTAAGGACATAGATAACCATGTAACTCGGGATAATACCGGTAAGGACATAGATAACCATGTAACACGGGATAGTACCGATAAGGACATAGATAACCATGTAATACGGGATAATACCGGTAAGGACATAGATAACCATGTAACACGGGATAGTATCGGTAAGGACATAGATAACCATGTAACATGGGATAATACCGGTAAGGACATAGATAACCATGTAATACGGGATAATACCGGTAAGGACATAGATAACCATGTAACTCGGGATAATACCGGTAAGGACATAGATAACCATGTAATACGGGATAATACCGGTAAGGACATAGATAACCATGTAGCATGGGATAATACCGGTAAGGACATAGATAACCATGTAATACGGGATAATACCGGTAAGGACATAGATAACCATGTAGCATGGGATAATACCGGTAAGGACATAGATAACCATGTAGCATGGGTTAGTACCGGTAAGGACATAGATAACCATGTAGCATGGGTTAGTACCGGTAAGGACATAGATAACCATATAACATGGGATAATACCGGTAAGGACATAGATAACCATGTAGCATGGGTTAGTACCGGTAAGGACATAGATAACCATGTAATACGGGATAATACCGGTAAGGACATAGATAACCATGTAGCATGGGATAATACCGGTAAGGACATAGATAACCATGTAGCATGGGATAATACCGGTAAGGACATAGATAACCATGTAGCATGGGTTAGTACCGGTAAGGACAACACCGAAGTGCTTGACTGAAGTCTGAAATGTTAGTTTCTTATTTTGGCGCCCACTCGCTTTGAACTCAAGCGTAGTTCATACACCCCACTTCTACTGTAGTAGTGCTGGACTACATTTTTGGGTGTGAATTAACTTTCCCTATTAACAGTGTCCCTCGCCATCAGGCGAACCCACTACGATTTTAAAGGTACTTGTAATTTACGTCCCCAAGTCAAGAACGAGAGGTCAACATTTTAGTCCAACTGTCCGATGTAGAGGTTGAACTCCTTACCTTGGCATCAGCACACCGGATGTTTGAGAACACTCGTTCTTATCCATTCGGCCGTGCTGTCCTCCTGAAATATTAGTAAACCTCAAATTGAACATGGAATTCCACTCATTTTGTTTATTGCAAGCAGGAGCTGGTGTATTACATATCAGTGTGCAATATTATACATAAGCTTGTACTTACAGATGTACATAAACACATGTATACAAAATATCAGCAATATGTGCATCAACTGATGTAGCCAGCAGTACGTTATATTAAGCATGTGCAGCAAAATTACAGAATACATCCGAACATTCATTTCTGTCACTGTCAACTGTCATTTATTGCCAGTATAGTACCTTGCGGTGTATGGCAGAGGGGTCTTTGAGCCAGAGGAATTAAGGTCGCCTGGCTAGTGCAGTCGCCGCGAACTGTGCAGGTTAGGATTTTCTTTTTGCCCCCGACAGAAAAAAATCCCACATCTTACCGAGGGATCGAACCCGTGTCTCCCGAATGAGAGTCCGGCGGTCTTGCCACTCGGCCAGCCGCTCCTCCATTTCTGTCACTAAAAACAAGTATGTTGTTGTTATTCATCTTTCAATGCCAGTTTATTTGTAATGATGTCGTTCCCTTGCTGTGTGGCAATATAACACAAGCTAAGTATAAATTATCCAGCTGCTTAATTTTTGTTAGCTGCTACTACTTTCAGCTTTCCATCTTTTCAATAACATGGATACCTTTAGTGTTTAGGTATTGTTATATATTAGATTTTTAAATTTCTATCACATTAATTCTTCTTCTTCTTCAGCGTTCCGAGCCATTGAGGTTCTTTGCTGCACATACAATCCGTCTCCATTCGTCTCTCTGGTGGACCTTCTCTTGCCAGTCGTTGATTCCAAGTGCTTGTAGGTCTGTATATGTATTATCTCTCCACCGCCTTCTTGGTCTACCTCGGGGTCTACGGTCATTTATTTCCTGAGTGTAAGCGAGTTTTGTTTCCCTATTATCTTCCATTCTTTCTATATGCCCCAGCCATTGTAGTCTATTAGCCTTCATGATACCAGTGATTAGCGGGGACTTAAACAGATCATAAATGTCTTTGTTGCTTCCTCTTTTCCACTCTCCACTTTGTGTATCCTTAATGGGTCCAAAGATGCGTCTTAAAATTTTGTTCTCAAAGGTTTGTAACAAGGCTTCGTCTCCTTTCGTTGTACTCCAGGTTTCAGAGCCATACATCACATTAATATCATATTTTAATTATATACATTTTTATCATTTACTTTTTCAAGTGGTTTTATTGTTATTCACCTCATTATTTGTAATTCTCTTTCTGATTACATGCTTGTCTTTTTCTTCTTATCCACATAGTTTTTGATGATGTTCTTGCTCTCATATGTTCTATAAGTCTTGTTGATTCCATAGGATTCATTAGAATTGTTTACTTCCAGTCTGGTATGTTTGAACCTACTACTGGTGCTTTCATTATTCTACACCAATGACACTGCTTATTTCCACTACTTTCTTCATTATAAAGTGACATATATCAGATACATAAAGACGACACAGAAATTGGAAAAAAAACCTGAAAATTCCCTATTCAAAATGTCACTTAGCATCATTCAGATGCTGTCAACTGAGATAGGACCATTTATGAACCCTCTTGTTCATAACACATGAATGCTAGAATCTTAAGAATTTTATAAACTAATTTATAACAAATTCTACGGAAATTGCAAGGAGACAAATGAAATATTTCAAATGACTTCTCAGAATATACATAAATTATCCATGAGTTTTAAAACAAAAATGATAGAACAATAGTTTCCTGTATATATATATATATTTTTTTTAGCATATCCTTTACAGGACTTAGCTGTCAACACCAGCATCTTTCAGCTGTATGTTGATCTCTTGGCAAGATTACGCTGAGTAGTTTGCCATTGCTTTCTGAGCGGCCGGCTCACATACCCCGTAAGTTACCAATGCGATTCGAACCACTGCTGATTTGATCATTTGATCACTGCTGACTTCATCACGTTACCGACGAGATTACGGAGAAAAGTCATAACCTCTAAGCCACGAAGCCGGCTTCCTGTATATTAAAAGTTGAATAAAATGACCTACTTTTGGAGGAGAAATGGAAATTAAAACGACTTTGACAGTACAGCTCAATAGATGAAAGTATTATTTGGAATGAAATGGATACAAAGAAAACAGACAAATAGAACATTCAGAGCTATATACCAGTAAAGCACACGTTTCTTATTGATAACATTGTTATGTAATAATATGTACGTATAAATAACAATGAAAGCAAAGAGTGCAGATCCATATATCATGTATTTTTAACGATTAAAAACGAGAGGGTCGACTTCATCGCGCTAGGGTTTATCCGATATGGCACTGTCTCTTTACACAGGACAGAAAGTGTCATACTAAGCACAAACTCTGTAGTTAAAGCGACGACCCCCCAGAAGTCTCCGAGAAAATTGCATTCGCAAACCTAATGACGGAGTGCATAATCGAATCGACAACCTTCAGGGCGAGAGGCAGGCTGCTTAACCACTGTGCCACAAAGACCCGTGCAAGCTATTTTTTTTATTGGACATTCGCTAGCTTATATTTTTGTATAAATTAGTTGATGTATTTTTATTGAACATTCACTAGCTTATATTTTTGTATAAATTAGTTGATGTATTTTTATTGAACATTCACTAGCTTATATTTTTGTATAAATTAGTTGATGTATTTTTATTGAACATTCACTAGCTTATATTTTTGTATAAATTAGTTGATGTATTTTTATTGAACATTCACTAGCTTATATTTTTGTATAAATTAGTTGATGTATTTTTATTGAACATTCACTAGCTTATATTTTTGTATAAATTAGTTGATGTATTTTTATTGAACATTCACTAGCTTATATTTTTGTATAAATTAGTTGATGTATTTTTATTGGACATTCGCTAGCTTATATTTTTGTATAAATTAGTTGATGTATTTTTATTGAACATTCACTAGCTTATATTTTTGTATAAATTAGTTGATGTATTTTTATTGAACATTCACTAGCTTATATTTTTGTATAAATTAGTTGATGTATTTTTTATTGAACATTCACTAGCTTATATTTTTATATAAATTAGTTGATGTATTTTTATTGAACATTCACTAGCTTATATATTTTATTTAAATCCGTTGAAGATGCATGCACGTGTGTTTGTTTCAGAAAACAATAACTGGATAATAACATTCCATTTCTTCAGAGACTCATGACCGTGAAGTTTCATCTTCAGTGAGGGCATTAGTTCAACATGTCAAGAAACTATTGCTCCTGTTGCCAGTTTTTCAAACTAATTAGACTACTGGAAGGCCCCGGTTAACGTCGGGGTTACGATCTTGGAAAACGCGACTTTAAGTGAAACGACGTATAGCGAAACACCATACAAGTGTATACACAGGTGACGACGTTATGGCGGAACGTAGCGACGTAAAGTGAAGTTAGGTCCCATTGTGACAACGACGTTATAGCGAAACGACGTAAACCGAAGCGACGTATAGCGGGGCCGTCCAGTAATATTATTTCGTGGGTTGTTTTTCTAGGAAACAAAGCGACCTTAATGTAATTTACTAATTCATCATTTTAAATTTTTGCTTTAAATGCTGTAACAAAATAATGCAATATTCTTAAACATAAAAAATTTCATCTTTAAGATTCTAATGTATGACTTTATTCACAAGAAAGTGAAATAGTATTATTAACAGTCATTAAGACCACAATAAAACATAATTGAAAAAATAAGATGACTATCTGTCATGCAGTCGTCTTTAGTTCTGAATGACTGTGTGCATCTTGTCTATTGTGCACAGTCATTACCAGTTCTGAAAGATTGTGTGCATCCTAAAATATTCACCCAGGAAGAAAGAGAAGAACAAATTAAAAACCTGGACACTTGGATTAAAAGCGAACAAAGTAACTTTAAATAACTTTAAGGAAATAAAAGGCAATTTTGTTTGGAATTGAAAGGAGTATTAATTCATTATTTATAATCATTGGTCAACGAATCTGGTTGCAGGTTGTTAATTTTTGCTTATATTTTAAAGTAACAATTTAGTAAACATTTCCTTGTGTTGTCATATCCATGCATACCCATATTTTTCATTATACTTACCAAATTATGTTGTATGCTACTATGATAGTCTGCAGCCACATATAAATTCAAGCAAACCTTGTTCTTTTGGACCAGTTGCCTCTGTAATTGGTATTCAATTCTCTGTAAATTAGTATAATTATAACAAGCTAGTGAGATTTGGTAGTATAGTTGTTAGCATGCCTGCCTGCCTGCTTTGTGGGCATGTGTTTGAGTCCCCTTCACAGAGGGGATTTTGTCAGCCCAATCAATCCAGCCTAAAACTGGTACCAGGATATTTGTGTGGAAGTAAAGGTGGCAAGTGTGTTGACCACATCACCCAATGAGAGCAGATCAGACATAATATGTGACCTGCAACATAAATCCAACACACCTCATGGTATGATAAGTGGTCATTTACATTATACAACCATAACATCGTACGCATTGCATCTGCCATGAGTGAGGCTGTTTGTGGTGGTCTGGTAGTTAGGTTTTAGTGTCTGCCTTTGGTTTAGACATTACCAGGTTTGATTCCAGCACGAGGCAGGGAGTTTATGCAAGTACCATTGGTTTCTAATTAAATCACACAGCCCTTGATTTCATGGATAGTCACATAAGATACCCAACCTTCTAGGGTAACGATGAAAACCAGGAGATCCTGTACACAAGTTTATGTTTGATAAAATAGAACATTCATTAATTCAGTAGCATGTCATTTGCAGAACCTCCTCCAATAACAACCTTCCAGAAAACTTCTCGGTCATAAGTAAGATGTCCCGCATCCGATACACCCATTAGGAGATCATCTGCCACATCCTGTATCCGTCTTCTCTTTAGCCGACCTCTTCCTCTCTTCCCGGGCATATACCCCTCCATGATTGTTCTCTCCAAAGTTTCACGATGTTTAAAGTGACAAAAATATCTAAATTTTCTTTGTTTTATCGTCTTTATTAGCCAACCTTCTTCAATATTCAGCTCTTGTCGTATGGACACATTTGTTCTTTTCTGTATCCAAGATATTCTTAGAACCCGTCTACACAATTTATATTCAAAGGATTTATGCGTTGTTCAGATTGTTTAATAAGTGTCAAGGTCTCACAGGCATGATACAACAAGAGTAAACAATTGCTAAAAGTTGGTCATACAGTTAATGCCCCTGAAAGACTATTAAAATGTCTAGCCATGGGCAGATAAAGACCATGATCTTTTAGAAGAGGTAAACTGTGCACAAAAATATGCCCAAATAAGAATATACCACTGAATAAACACCAAACTTCCAGCTGTATGAAACGGCAAAATATGGCTGAGCTCATCATGAGAACTCGCCCGTTGGTGTGATTATGAAAGGTGTGGTCTCAAAAAGAAGAAGAGAAGAAGGCTGGCACAGTGGCTTCTGAGTGGGCACAAAAGGTTTGACACAAACCCATGGAAACAGGAATGGTGGATTGTACCTACCCCCTTAACACATATAACTGTTACATTTAAATGTGGGTACTTGTATGTTTCTGTATGTGCACTTATCTGTGTTTGAGAATAAAAGTAGGATATTCCTGACCTTTTATTGATTTTTTTTGCATATCCCTTACAGGACGTTGCAGTCAACATCAGCATTTTTCAGCTGCTGTTGATGTACTTGGCAAGATTACGCTCAGTAGTTTGCCATTGCTTTCTGAGCGACCGGCTCACATACCCAGTAAGTTACCGTAGCGACGAGAACCGCTACCGATTCTCTCGCAGGTTACGTTACTCAGTGAATATATGGGATCACAGAGAAAGACGTTAACGCCTAGGCCAGGGAGACCGTAATTAATAATTTATTAATTATTCACTGTTTATGGCAACTTAAAGATAAAAACACTGATAATAAAGTCTGTAAGAACTGGAGTAGGCCTACATGGGCAGCGTTAAGTTGATATCCCTTGTGAAGATCATGTCCAAATTGTTATGAGTTACAAAGCACTAACTATATAAAAACAAACCCATACCACACGCTAGAATTATTACATAATTACATCGCTTATATAATAAGCAGACAATTCTTAGTTATAAATGACATGTTTTTTAAAGTCCTAAATGTAATGTATTAAACGTATGCATCAAATATACGACTACCCCGCACAATTTCTGTGGCTTAGGGTTAGTGAGTGCAGTTTCAGAATCCCGACGTCCAGGTTCAAAGTCTGCCGCAGGCGATTTGGGGGTAGGTCACTTTGATTTGCTTTTTACAATGGTATGAATGTCAGCTGTTCAGAAAGCAATGGGTAACTTTTTTGGGTGTATATCCTAATTACAGGTCATCGCAGTCAACACCACCATTTTTTCAGCTGCTATTGATGTCTTGGCAAGTTTTACGTTCAGTAGTTTGCCATTGCTTTCTGAACGACCGGCTCACACACCTTTCCGTAAAGAACCAACGCGACGCGATCGGCTGCCGAATCTCGCGCAGCTGTGTTTCGCACGTGGGTATACGGGATAATGAACAGCGTCCTTAACTTCTTCGCCAGGGAGACCGGCAATGGGTAACTACTGAACGGAAATTTGACTGGAAAAGCACAAACAGCCAATAAATGCTGGGGTTCATTGCGATGTCCTCTAAAGGACATGAAACTAACGTTTTAACCCCCAAATTTAAGCATATTATAATATATTGTCCCTCAAAAACAAGGTAAATTCTGGACATGACACGTTTTAACCCCCAAGTTAAGCATATTATAATATATTGTCCCTCAAAAACAAGGTAAATTCTGGACATGACACGTTTTAACCCCCAAGTTAAGCATATTATAATATATTGTCCCGCAAAAACAAGGTAAATTCTGGACATGACACGTTTTAACCCCCAAGTTTAGCATATTATAATATACTGTCCTTCAAAAAACACGGTAATTTCTGGACATGACACGTTTCTAAGATTAGTCAGTTTTGGCAATGTATTGCACAGTAATGTACTCGCTCAAATATTAAACTGTTCAGCAGTTGTTACTGATCATCTTGCTTGAATTTCTTGATAGTGTTCTTCAGAGCTTGCCTCTTGTTGCAGAACCAAACTCTAATCACCTCTCTGTCATAATTTAGCCGCTCAGACAATTCTGTCATTTCTGTTCCTGGAAATAAACATGTTAACAATTATCAAAACAATCAAATGAGCTCAAAGCCTAGTCATAGATTGTAACTGTACATTAACACAAAAATCTAACAAAGTAAATCAAGAAGCAAGAGATTTAGTAGGTGATGTCATCTCCTCTTCTAGCATACAAAAAATTCTTTTGTGAGAAGAAATTATAAAGGACATTGATCTTTTCAATCCAGCCTGTAATTTCCAAATGTCAAGGAATTGTTTCAGATGTATTGTGTTGTATAATATTGCATTTGTAAGCAAAAAGTAATTCCGCAGCTGATTTTACATCAGAATGCCGAAAATTCCGTGGATAGCCAAAATGTCTAC
The DNA here is from genome assembly GCA_963921405.1 of Cepaea hortensis. Lineage (NCBI taxonomy): Eukaryota > Metazoa > Mollusca > Gastropoda > Stylommatophora > Helicidae > Cepaea > Cepaea hortensis. Next base: position 85,529,835 of record OY992878.1, read on the forward strand.
ATGTTTTGAAAGAGGCTAAGACACACAGACAGCTTATCAAAACATCAGAAAGATGCAATCAACATTTTTGGTCATGTGGGAAGAGTAAAATTGGAATAAGATGTAAAAAGTGGAAAGATCTGCGGAAAGAGCAATACAAGTAGACTGCAAGAGAATATTCTTGACAGCCTTGTGTACAGTAGAGTGTCAGCGCACAAACTGCTATGTGCTGTCGGACATCGCAAGATGTGGAGAAGCATGAACACTTATATCAGACAACAATGATCTTGATGGTTATTATCACGATTATTGTATTTATATCAACAATATCCTTCATGATGATTGCATTTATAATAACAGTATCCTTTATAATGATTACATGTATACCACCAATATCTTGTCCAACCCATCTGTGTTATAACTGGGATATCTATTGTCAGTTGTTATTTCGTATAATGGATGTTAATGTTTATGTTTCTTTTAGTTTTGCTATTTCCTATTGTGTAGATTACATAATCATGTCTTTCAGACAATTGAGACAATCATATTGTGTTATCCATCTTTACTACTGTCAGTGTACATGTACATGCAATTCTCATCACATATGGCTAGGTACTTGATCCACTACCCAGGAGTCATGTGAGAAAGGGAGTTATAACAGCCTTGGTTATGTTGTCAAATATTTTTCTAACAGGATATCCTGCATGTTTGGTGTGAGAGACAGGTGTCGTACTTCTAAGTCACGTCTTCTTGCATTCCCCCAGTTAAAGAATTATGCATGCCACACATGTATTACTAATAGATCCACAAGGCTGCCAATCAAGTGAATATGGCCGAATGCGTATGCATATAAATATGAATGGCTGTTTGCTTATTTTTAATAAAAGCTAAACCTATGGGAGGTATTGCCCACGGGATATTCTGTGTTAGTATTTCATGTTACTGAAGATCAAATGGCAAGACAAGATCCCAGATACTGAAGTCCTAGAAAGAGCGTCCATGCCCAGTATCCACACTCTACTAATGAAGAATCAGATTCGCTGGGCTGATTACTTGACTCGCATGCCAGATCACAAGCTCCCTAAACGAATTTTTTTTTTAATGGCGAGTTGCGTTATGGTAAACGCTCCCAAGGCGGCCAGAGGAAACGCTTTAAAGACACTCTGAAAATCTCACTGAATGCTTTTGGAATTCATCATGACACCTGGGAGACTGCAGCCAGAGACCGAAATTCGTGGCGTGCATCATTACGCAAGGGTGCAGTCACTTGTGAGGCAATCAGGACTGCAAGAGCTGTGAAGAAAAACAGAACAGAAAAGCCGCTGCAGGAAATCCTCCTCCAGAAACGTCAAGCATTCTTTGTCCACATTGTCAAAGAACATTTCGAGCCAAAATAGGCCTTATCAGCCATCTTAGAACTCACGGCTCCATACTTTCAACCCCACTGGATGAAATGAATGGTCATCATCATTCTTGATGGACAAACAACAACAACAATAATTAAGTTAATAAAAACAATATATAAGTGTTATTATTTATATTAATTTTATTATTAATCAAATTTGAATTGTTCGTGAGAGAGGCTTTTATAATCGGTAAGGTTATTATGTTGGATGTTGGACATTGGTAAAATGTTGGAAATATGTAGCGTTACAGTCAGTTGTTTCATCTCTTTTGTCCTTAAATGTGTTCTTCACACCACTTTGTCCCAGTTGCTTCCTTAACTCATTTTCCTCAGAAATGAATCACTTTAATTCCTTCTAACCAGACAGTGGATATTTTGAAGTAACAAGTCTGGGGCAAAGAGAGTTAAACCTTTCAAACCGAATTTCATTAAAGAACTGCCACCAACACAACATTCATCTCACCTGTTGGGTGTGTATTCCTTTCGAAGTAGTGATTAAGTAGTTCAAGAGCTTGTGGTGTGAATGATGTCCGCCTTTTTCGTTTTTTACTTGGCTCACTACCAATAAAGTCTGTAAGATTTTGTACTCCATTTTTATACCTCTCTTCAGCTTCAGCCATCCATCTTTCTAAAACTGGTTTGATTTTCTGGGCGCTCTTAGGGGTGATGTCCAGTTTTTCAAACCTATAGATATATAAAGCAATATAAAAGCGAAATGTATAATAAATGATTAATTTTCAAATTCATAAAGGTAAACAAAACACACAAAAGCAGATTAAGAACAATGCATACACAGACCATGCACTGCTATACAACTTGTATCTAGATTGGACTATTTTATTTAACCTTATTCCTTTATATATGTCCACAATTTAATTACTGAGATTTATGTCCCTTCATAGTTGAATTCCAAGAGCCCTTTAATGTCATGAATATTATTGCTCTAGAATTTTAAAAAAAGTAATAGGCACACATATATACATTTTACTGACACTTAGATGTAGAAAAATAAAGAGTAAGGCAGCAGTGTCAGATGTAAATAAGACAAAAAGTCAACGGCATAATTTTATGAGGAACTTAAAGGATAAGGCCATCCGACAGTTAGCGAATTTCGTTTTTGGAATTGTCAAAGTAGGACAATTAAACCCAACTCTTAGAATATCACAATCACATGATGTAGCACACATCTTATACAAATCGCTAAATATTTGATGATAATACACTTCATTTATTTACCTTTCCAAATGAATGTTTCACCTGTTTTAACAGTCTTTATAATTGGAACAATGTACTTTGCCTACATACTGTAATTTCAATGATAAAGCCATGTCTCTGAAACTGTCACTCAAACACTGAACACATACATACATGCAAATGTACAAAAGCACGCGCAGACGTTTGCACACACACACACACACACACACACACACACACACACACACACACACACACACACACACACACACACATATATATATATATATATATATATATATATATATATATATATATATATATATATATGATCCTGTAAATGATAAGCAACTAACAACTAACACACACACACACATGCGCGCTCATGCGCGGCCTCCTCCCCCCACCCATTAATTCTTAATCTGACCTGCATATTGCAGACTGACTGTATGCTGGTCCCTCTGTTGTACTGAGTGCTTGTCCAACTTGGGTCTGAGTGAGACCAAGAGACAACCTTCTGATCTTGAACTGGCGAGCAAATTCTTTGATCTCATCTAAATTGATTCCATCTACTGTCGTACTTTCTGTAGAATTACCTACTGTATCTGAAATAAACAGACAACTGTTGCATTCAAACAGCCTTGTTGATTGGTTGATTTATTGTAAATTGTCTGAATGTTTACGAGGTTGAACTTTTAAGTCATCTACATTGATTCCATCTACTATTGTATTTTCTGCTGAATTACCTACTGTATCTGACAAAAAAAAAAAAAAAAAAGAGAAAACTGCTGCGTTCAGTCAGCTTTGTTGGATAGTTGATTTATTGTGAATTCTCTGAACGTCTGTAAGTTGTAACTCTTACGTCAGATGCAACTATTCTGAGGTCATCCATGCTTTGAAAAGGACCTACACATATCAGAGTCGCTGCTGGAGATACATTTTGTCTTGACCCAGTGCCAAAGTACCATCTCCATAGGGACTATTGTAAACCTCTCTTTTCTATCTCCAGATTAGGCCTACATTATTGTTTTTACCGCAGGTATTGGGTATCTGATTGTACAACAGACTCCAACCCAATGCCCCGCCTTGTTAACTCATCCATTTTATAAATAATACACACAAGATAAAAATCAAGATACTTTTGCAAAAAATAAAGAGGCCAAAGAAAACAATGACAGTTGCATACTTTTCGAATTCAAAAAGAAAGTTAAACTATCAAGCACAATGAAACAATTAAGAAGAAATGTAAATACTTTCTATTGATGTCAGCTCAGAAACATGTTATTTGCATCATGGTCTTCGTGTCGAAGTAGTCAAGCCGTTTGACTCGGCCTCCGAAGGATGTGGGTTCGATTCAGGGCTACGTCTTTCGGTTCATGAGAAACATTTTTCGGAGACTCCTGGGGGTCGTCGCTAGAGCTACGGAGTTCATGCTTTGTGCGACGCTTTCCGCGCTGCGGAAAGAGACCGAGCCATATGGGATAAAATCCGGTGAAATGAAGTCGGCCCTGTCGACTTTTAAGCGACGGTAAGTTCGGGGGCCCATAAGTGAAGTAAAGAACAGTGACACTGTAGCCTGCTATGCATGCCATAAGAGGCAACTAGGGAGGGATGACATGAGAATGTTATCTCAGCCATAGAAAACTTAAGCTGCACAATCCAACCAATCGTGAACAAACCTACAAAGAGCTCGGCGTAAGTTGCTTGAGGGTCCAAAGCTTCATTGTAGAGGAAAGGCAGAAGATGAAGATTGTCATGGCGTGTTAGGTTGGTATGACATTTCTCAATATATGACACATCCATTTCATATTTGTGACATGAACATAAATTTATTCTTTGGAAGATAATACACGATTTCCACTTGTCTTCCACGAGTAGAGAAAATGAAAAGTTATTGGTCATTGTTAGATATTAGTGTAATTCAATTTGCTGTGATGTCGGTTCCTAAATCAATCAATCAATCAATCAATCAATCAATCAATCAATCAATCAATCAATTTGCTAGTAATAATGAGTTAACAATTCAATATCCTGTCTGGATGAAAGTAAACATTACGTGGCAACAGCTGTGAGACGTTGGCTGGAAGACCATTTGTGGAGGATGACACATGACACTGCTGGGCCAGTTTGGAGGTTGCATGTATTTTACTGACAGCTATTGCTTGACTCAACGTATGCTGCAGAACCTGCTGGGCTGTAATTGCATCCATGTGGCTGGCAGAATGAGAAGATGAACTTGATGTGCTGTTTGAGGAAGATGACTGGCTGGTGGGCATCAATAACGATGCAATTATCTGTTAAGAATAGAACACAAAGGTCACTTATTAATCCCGGTCAAAGGTCATTTATTAATTTCACTGTTTCACCAATAACCTTTCGGTGGTCTCTTATTTGTTCAAGCTGGCTCTGTGTCGAAGGGTTTACGAATGCAATTCACAATAGCGCATACCAGGTTCCAAACACAGCTTTGAGCGATTTGGGAGCTGACTGCCTTGCGTTGGTTTGGATACAACGGCATGAGTGCTCATCGTTCAGAAAACAATGGCAAACTACCGAATGTAAACTTGCCAGAAACGACAAATGGCTAAAAAATTCTGGAGTTAACTTATTTATTAAATGCTAGAAACAATAAATGTGTACTATTTAAAAAAAAATGGTGTATAATTATCTTGTGAACACATTTCAGTGCAATGATGCTATCTTTGAATAAATTCCTGGCTGATGGACAACGCTTAAAATATTGTCTGCAAAATCTGGTATAGTCAATTGGCGTACTGTACAATCACTAGTATAGATCAAGGTTTAGTTATCTTTTAAAAGTTCAAATTTAGAACATAAATATTGTTAATGTTTCAGCTTTGCAAGAAATATATTGTTTCTAAGGAAGATCATTCTGTTTCTTCTGCTGCACTTGATTCCACCCGTGGAAAAAAGGTTCTGAACAAACTCATCCTAAGCCATCTCATTTTCTGAGACGTCCTGCAGCTCCCTTCATCTCCGCCCAGTAATATTCATCCCCTTTTTCTAATTATATTCTCCATGTGGTCCTAAGTTCCCCTCTATTTCTGTTGCCCCGTGGGTTCCAGAAAAAATATTTTCTAGTTATACTGTTATCGTATTTTCTAATGTGTGTTCTATCCAGCACAGGTGTCTTTTTCTCAATTCTTGATGTTCTGGAAAATGTCGGGTTCTATCCCGTAGCTACACATTAGTCATGCTGTCATACCCGTATCGTACTAAAACGACTACTAGAGGCATGCCTTTACTCAGCCATGTTGAAAAAAAACACGTCCAAATATCAACATGCATTGAAAAGAAAAGTTGATGCATGTATTATTCGTCGCCATGCTGTGTTACCAATGCCAACACGGGCAGCCCTCGAAACACACTGGCATAAAAGCACATCGTATGAGATGAGATGCATAAGAAATGCAGCTGGAAAAACAAGAAGAGATAGACAAATGAGGAACTAACATTAAGTGTAGGGATAAAACCTATTTCTGACTTTAGAACCCTGTCGTGAAATGCTGAATGTTAGTGATTCCCAGATCGACGACTGTATACAGTGCATCATAAGAAGGTGATCACAGACAAGGCTGAGGTGGGAGAAGGGTTAATGAAACAGAAGGATAACCACAAAGGATTGACCAGCGCATGTGTATGTAGGTCAAGGCGGGAGAGTCGACTACAACACAGGTGACATGTAGAGTGGAAAAATTGGTTTGCTACAAAGACAGACAGTATCATGGACCAGCCTATTGCGTTCTGGAGGTAGGTTTGCGACTAAGACTAGACAGCAGAATGCGGTTTGGTTGTATTAAACAACGGAAAAGTTCGAGATCAGAAATTTTCCACTGACAAGGGATAATGAAGTCTGAATTGGCTTTGTCCAGCAATGTCAAGGATTATGCGACATAGACTGAGCTATAAAGAGTAGCCACTTTCTTTGTCAGTTTAGTGTGTGTATTCCCAACTGGACGAGAAGATAGAATTATGTGTCCTGTAATGAAAAGAAATATCCTCCCTTATAATGGGATAAAGTGCTTGGCTGCGGATTAATTTCGATTCGTGGATCTACATTAATTCTATAAAGGAACATAGATGTGTATAAGGTATATTAAAATATAGTTTTAGAATAGGAATATAGATGAGCGTGTATTACCTTTATCATTACATATTATTAGTGGGTGTTTTAGACTGAGGTGAATTCTTATGTCTTATGCTGATGGTGACTTCGAAAGCCTTGTCATTATGGCTGGAGAAGGACACTTGCATAAGTTAGGAGTAAGGGGCGGACGCTTACCACTCGACTTGTTATATTCATCCACAGGTTCCCAGTTTCTAGGGACATTAGAGAAGAAAGGAAAAAATACTCTACTTGAACCAATAAAGTACATACTTAGATCCAGAAAGAACCTAAACAGTTTGTTCAGATGAACAAATACTAACATCCAGTAAAATACAGAAGACTGTATGCTAACACTCATATACCACTGGGGCTCCTAAACAGAAAGAGATGTTAAGGTGGGGCAAGCAGAGACTTCAACCTACATACGACTTGCATACATAGAGTAGAAGGAATAGACAAAGACAATAGTGATAATCATAATAGACAATAGGAAGAACATTGACAATGTGGTGTTTTTTCTCGATGATGGATACTTAATATCATGAAACCGATTTGGGCACAGTCATACACTTACGGGACTTTTATAGCAATACGGTGACTCAGGGGTGAACAGTTTGTTTTCATTTCACTAACGGATTTACCATCAGACTCAAGCCTACGGATCATCCCGGGTGAGCTCTGTCCTGTTTGATGTGATGTCCTGTAATCGTGAAGAATGACTGGCGAGAAGATACCGCTGATAGACATTCGGAGTTCATTCTGTCACCAACAATAGAATACACTAGCAACTACACAGACAATATCCACACATACACCAGACATAGTTTTAAATTAAATCTTTTATTTAATGTGGAAAAGAACTGTTGTCGAGGTATGTGTTGAGAGAATAATAGAGAGAGAGTGAAAGAAAGAGATATATGGAAGGGAAGACAGAAGAGAGGAGTGTAGACGAAAAGTCAGTCAATAATCCCAACAGATAATCAGTTTAAAGATGTGCTTGTTGATCCCACTCTCTTCTCGGGGAAACAACATCACAAACCCTAAAGAATGAAATGGTTCAGATATTTAGTTAGAATAGAACAAGATCAACCAGCGGCTAAAGCGTTCTACACGAGAACATCGGGATACAAGGTGACAGAATAACCCCAAAAATAGTTGGCTAGATTGAGTAAAAGAGACAATGAAGAAATCACATATGATGTTTGTACAAGCAACAAGACAAGTGAAACACAGAAAATTATATCTGCCTACTCTCTGCGATGCTTCATGGCAAAAGCATGCTTCACGATAAAAGCATCATTCACGCAAAAGCAATAGGACAAAAGTCAAAACAAGCAAAGGAAAGCCACTATTGCCGTTTTTTTTCCATATCCTATTTACAGGACATTGCAGTCAACACCAGAATTTTTCATCTGCTGTTGATGTCTTGGCAAGTTTTACGTTCAGTAGTTTGCCATTGCTTTCTGAACGACCAGCTCTCATACCTTTCCATAAGAAACCAACGCATCGCGATCCTCTGCCGAATCTCGCTCAGCTGTGTTTCGTACGTGGGTATACAGGATTACGAACAGCGTCCTTAACACCTTCGCCAGGGAGACCGGCACTATTGCTGTTAGCAATCTTTATATGTTCCCTATCTATATCTACATTGCTACCTATATGTATGATTCCATCTCTTGAAGTGAGGTTTCACCATACAAAATTCTGATCAGTTCAGGTTACTATTATATCTTTTCTTTTTCAAACAAACAAAATAAGATAATTCAGAACGTACTCCATCATTTTAACACCTACTCCACTCCCCACCCCTACACACATTACACAAATTAAAACATACCTGTGGACTGACAGCCAGGAGTTGTCCCCCTGAAGCTGCTGTTAAAATCTGTGGTAGTGCCACATGACCAGAGAGAGACTGGCTGGAGGTACTGTGGGTGTCATGACTGGTATGCAAACTGGAACCTGGAGACACCAAAAAAAAAAAAAAGCCATTAACAGCTGAATGTTAACATATTTGTCTTCCCAATCATGAATAATGCAAGATTGTTCAGTCACATAGTAACCCAGAGATGAAGAAAAGAACCGCCATGCTATAATATATTATATTTACACCAACTATATCCTGCTCAACCTTTTCTTGTTTATAACTGGGATATATTGTGTTTGCAGCTATTTTGTATAATGTATGTTTATGTTTTTATAACTTATACTTTTACTGCTTCATGCTGTATAGATTATATAATCACGACTGTCAGACGTGCTGTTCTGATGTGATATTTAGACGTGATATTAATACTGTGCTATCCATCTTCATTCCTGTCAATATAGTTGCAGCTATTCAACAAATTACTTCAATTATTTGTATTATACTTTGTAATAGTGATCCCCTTTATAGGAATTGTCATGTTTGTGACATCCTGCTTCAACTTTATTTGCAGTTGTCTGGGCCTATCTAAATTTAACATGAATTCCATTATAATAGGCTTATTTAGTTTAGTTTAGTAGACGGATCAGCATCACGGTACACGGGTGTAGCCCATGAGTGCTCCGTTCTACTCCTAACTCAAGCCTGAGTCCGGAGAATCTCAGCTCAGTGCACGAGCTCCGTAGCACCGGCGAGGATCCTGGAATACTTTGGGTAGATTTTTAACTAGAAATTTCGCCCGGGCAGCGCCGTTAGGCTACCTTTTTTCGATTTCCAACTGCCAAGGGATTTTTTTGCGTGCTCAACAATACACACTGGCGTCCGATCTCACTACCCAGAGACCAGGGGGAGTTTATTACTAGGAAGTCCAGGTGAAAAAAAGATCCCGGCCCTCACCGGAGCTTGAACCCGGGACCTGCAGCACTGGAGGCAGACAATATATCTCGAGACCACTCAGCCCCCCCCCCCCACCCGTATAATAGGCTTATTTCAGTGGGTTATGTATTCAGTTAGCAGAATAACCATATCCCATGATTCTTACTAGAACGAGCAACATCATGAAAAATAGAAATATCATGACAGGCATTACAATTCAGTTACTGAAACTATATCAGCAGTCTGCTCTTCTGTGTAGATGTGAAGGAGTAATGGACAAAGGGTTGTGAAATGATGAAGTAACTGGAGTAGGTTTTATGTAGTTTTTGAGAAGGATGTTGAGAATATTATGGACTCAAATGATAACAGAGATCTTTTGACTTGTACATATATTACTAGATCATTAATCAAAACCATTAGGAAAATAAATATGAAATGTATGGGATATATGAGCAGAAGTGGAACAGAAACATTAAAAATATGGGGAAATGTTTGGCAAGAGAGGAACAGGAAGACAGGGAATGATAAATATGGAAAAAACTTGAACTGCTGGAAAACAAATAATAATATAAGCAACAACAGCTTCATTAAAATATCAGATGTCAGAGAAGATTGGAATATCAGGATTTCATAATTTATTTTATTCTCTGTCAATTTCCCGAAATATTTTCCCACATTCCCATACATATAAAAGAACAGGCAGCACACAGCAATTCAGCATGCAGATGTTTGTGCTCCTCGTGATATTTATGTTTGTCATTAAATGTTATTGAATATGGTGATTACTTTCGTTTTCTGTGTATCACATCGTCCATCGGATGGCACAGTATGCAGTGTAAATATTCATAATAATATTGTATCGCCTGTTAGAACATACGAGGGTAAGTTAATAAGTAAGTCAAAAATGGCTGCAGAAAAATAACTACACATAATAACAACTTGAAATCAGTTTATTTTTATACAAACATTGTCCCTTTATTTCTCAACATAATTTTCACTAACATTGATGCAATTATCCCATCTTTTTATCAATCCTACCAAACCGGCTGCACAGATCTGCGTGCTTTGTTTTCATTTACCGGCCATCCCACAAAACTGTGTGACTTACTTATTGACTCGCCCGCGTAACTTTTTCTACCCAGCTACGCACAGCTTTACGGGACAAACATTTGTCAGCATAAAAACTGACAACCCACCTTGGCGGGAGACATTTCGCAAATGACGCCGAAGGTAAATGTGAAGTGAAAACGTGGTTTATAAAACAGAGCTTGCAGTTCTATGCAGCCGGTTTGGGCGGACTGATAATACGATGAGATAAGTGCATCAATGTTTGTGGAAATTATGTTGAAAAATAAAGGGACAATATATGTTAATAATAAACTGGTTTCAAGTTGTTATCATATTTAGTTATTTTTCTACAGCCATTTGTGACTTACTTATTAACTTATCCTCGTAACACGTGAAAGACAGAAACAATTTACATTAGTTGTTCTATTCCTTGGTTATGTTTGAAGAAATTTGCAATGGCTTCCTGCTTTATATGATAAGGTTTGAATATGTAAGTATAACACAGTGGATAATCTCATATGGATTAATGCACATGTAAAAGTTAAGTTAATGTGAAGACTGTATTTATACTTAGTCTAATGTAACATGTTCTTAGTTGAAAGATTTTGCTCCATTCTATGTGTCTTAATTTGATTATATCGTCTTTGTTAGGTGGTTAAAGATTATTATAAGCTGAGATATAAAGAACGACTTATCAAACTAAAGACATGTAAGTTGATTATGCTGATGATCTTGTGCTATTATTACAGTGGGGTTAGTACATTTGAAATACATAATTAATTATCAGCCATAGGAAGACTGAAACTATGATTTATAAAGCCATAATTAATAGAATTGGAGAGTACGAAATAAACACCAACACATGAAGTCAACAGGATAATATAAACTCAGATAAAGGAGCAAACAATCTCATTTATCATAGATTAAATAGAACGTAAAATTTTAATTTGTTTAATGTCGGTTCTGGAAGCAAAGTGATCCAAGTTAATTCGGTGGTCAGCACTCTTGCCTGGTGGTAATACACTTAGATCACCCTCGAGGCAGAGATATTTATAAAATTGACTTGGGTTCACAGATCGACCAAGGATAAAATGGGTACCAGGATATGTTCTGGGAAGTAAAGGCAGCTGGTGATATTCTGATCATCGAGTATCGACTAGTCAATGAAATTATGGGGCTATCACCGTGTACCCATATGCTTCAAGGCACGGGAAATGGTCCTGGTTGTACCTACTGGGGGAAAACATCGGAAATACATATGTGTGTTGTGGTGTGTGAGGGGAAGGACAACTAAGAGAAAGACAGTTGGACTAATATTAGGAAATATCAAATACCAAAACATTCAGTCAGCTGGATAATATAAACCTAGAAATAAAAACTTCTTGTCTCATTTCCTACAGATTAAATTGTTACCAGTTTAATCCTGTAGTGGGAGTATATATGTTTTTTTTTAGGTGTGAGAGAAGTTGAAACTAAAAGAAAACAGCTGAACTAAGACTGGAATGTACTATAGCTGGATCTCACAAAGCATGTGTCAGAGATTAGGTAAGAAATGCAGGAATTGTTTTGCAAACCTATACCTGGTATTTTGTGAGTTGGTATTTTAGAGTATTTCTTAAGTTTATTCATTACTAATTTCAAGGCTTGTTAACCCTTCCAGTTCCAGTGTGTCCCGACTCTTTTCTGTGAATTCGAATCATTGCATACTTCGTTTTTATACTTTTGTTTATATGGCTAAGAACAAATTAAAGAAATCTGTCTCCTCCACTGGTCACTTCTTCTTGTGAATTTTCTGCCTTTGAAAATAACATAGTATTTGTATATAGTGGTTTTTTACCTGCTTAAACATTTGCTGTAAAACCCTTAGAAATTAAATAATTAAGGAGAATGAGACAATCATCAAAACTGGGTACCTTTAGGTAGCTTGCTATCTATTATTAATTTATTTATAAGATGAGAAGAATGACACAATCAACAAAACCGAAAGTACTGATATAATTACAGAGAATGAGGTAATCATCAGCATTGGTCACCATTAGGTAACTTGTTATCTGTATTGATGTATTTATAAGATATAGAGAATGAGACAGTCATCAAAACTGAACGCCTTTAAGTAACTTGTTATCTATATTGATTTTTTATAAGTTCAAGAGAATGATACAATCAACAAAACTGGACACTTTAGGTAGCTTGCTATATTTATTGATTTATTTATAAGTTCAAGAGAATGAGACAATCGACAAAACTGGTTGCCTTTAGGTAGGTAGCTTGCTATCTGTATTGATTAATTTATACATCAATGAAGCGAGGCCTACCTGCAGACTGGCTAACAGACTGTAAGCTAGCAAGATTTGCTGCTAAAAATTGTCGACCATTGCTTGTGGTGATCAGCTGTATTTGTTGGCTGCCTCCTGTGGCCAGCGACTCAGGAATACTTATAAACTGCTGTGTACCATTACCTATTTTGTTGACACAAAAACAATTACAATATCAAAAGAGACATTGTCTTATATTTATTATCAAAGAACATCTTCCCAATCAATGTTGTATAATTTATTGCATTGATGATACATTCAGATAGACTAATTATCATCTATTTTTTATGACTGCTTTCTCATTTTATCCCATCCCCTGGTCAGTGTATCAAGATTTTCTCTACAGCATCATTGCTGTTAATCATCCATGGTTTTCCGCTCGCCTGTCGACCCGACGGTCATGGGTTCGATTAGGACCTGGGTTGATTTGAATGTCGAAAATTGACTTGGCCTCTCAGGTTGAATTGACCTAAAATGGGTACCAGGACATGACTTGGGAAGTAAATACTGTCTACATCACTCACCGGGTGCTGATTGGTTTATACAAATATGAGGCTAGCACAGTATGTCCAATGCTCCTTACGGCATGTACAAGCCTTAAGGTGTGAACAACTTTACTTACTTATATATGCTTTATGTATGGTGATAACTTATATATACTTTTTGTATGAAGATAACTTATATATGCTTTATGTATGATAATAACTTATATATATGCTTTTTGTGTGATGATAACTTATATATGCTTTTTGTATGATGATAACTTATATATGCTTTATGTATGATGATAACTTATATATACTGTTTGTATGATGATAACTTATATATACTGTTTGTATGATGATAACTTATATATACTTTTTGTATGATGACAGCTTATATATGCTTTTTGTATAAAGATAATACTTTCAGGGCCTCATTCTAACCTATACTATACATATTTTTAAATTCAATTTTCACTTTTTAATTTAATTAACTTTTCTTTGCTTTCATATGATTAGGTCGGAGGTTAGCATGGCCGAATGGATAAGAACGCATATTCTTAAACATCCGGTGTGCTGATGCTGAGGTAAGTGGTTCAACCCCTACACCGGACAGTTGGACTAAAATGTTGGCTTCTCGCCCTTGACTTGGGGACGTACATTACAAGTGCCTCTGAAGTCGGAGTGTGTTCGCCTGATGGCGAGGGACAAAGTAATAGGGAACGTTAACCCACAAGCAAAACTCAGTCCAGTACTACTGGAAGTATTGTGTATGGATTACGCTTGAGTTCAAAGCGAGCGAGCGCAAAAGCCAAAATGATTAGGTCTAGCTATCTCTATTATAATTGACAAACTATATTTGCTTCGCTAGTTTATTTATTTTGCCTTTGAAATGATATATACACATAACGCCTGATAATGTGAAGTGCTGACATATCTTGGGGATGTTGAAGTATACCAGGTTTTGTTCTAGTAGTTTTAGCAGCTGCCCTGTGTCACACTAGACTTTAGTCTTACGATATGTACCATCATTTATGATTATAATTGTATTTGAAACTGAGCTGACAATAATTATTTTCAAAAATATGTTCTTATTTAGTTTTAGTGAGCTTGCACAACTCTGAAAGTGACACAATGTTACATTACAAATTCGTGTATCTTATGTTGTTCACAGTGACAGAATTTATAATAAGAACTCTACGGTATTTACATTAACTAAAGTTCTCTGATGTTTCTGTTCAGAAACTAATTTTATTCTACCATAAACATGATAATATATTGGATGACAGATATTTGGTTTATACAGTTATCTTAACTCTTAAAAGAAATCAGGGTTTGATCTCTTTCAGGGTTTATTACATAATTAAAATTTGAGGGTAAGTTACTTCTAAGTATTATTTCATTCATTCATGATGTGCCATACCGGTTAGTATAGGCGGTCATGTTTCGCCATCTTACACGATCACCAGAGTCGTGGACCAGCTCCATGTTCTTGTATTCATTTATGACCGATATGGTTTAAGGGAACATGCTGCCAACTCATTCTATAATGTTCTCTGAAACACCACTTCATTTCATTGTTTATAGGTCGACATCAGCTATAATCATGTAGTTAAAGTGTCTCTTTTCAATGTTGGGCTCGTAATGTTAAGAAAATACAAATCTGAAAAGCACCTGTTGAAATTGGGATAAGAATGTGTTGCACAGACACTGACTGTCCTGCGGACTGTCCTGCAGATGCAGAGGCTTGACTTGCAATAAAAAACTGGGAGGAAGCTTGCCGTTGTGCTAGCAGCTGAGACTGGGTTGTCAGGGAAGACAATGAGCCTAGGTGGAAGCAGAAATGGTACATTACATAATGGTCCGAATGCAAAGTAATGACATATTAAATATATTCATTTTAAATTCTTCCCATGGTTACTTGGCAATTAAGTGGGAGAATATGTGACCATGGATTTAAAAAAAAATACAAATTAGAATGATTAAATATTTGTGAATAAAAGAAAAACTTACGTGTCAGAATATTTATATTCAAAGTTTATATATACACAAATAAAATTAGTTATTATTCTACGGATTCAGGTACACAATTTTCACAGTTAAAACAACTGTAAATTAAATGTATGAAAATACAAAAATAATGACATGCAATGGTTACTATAAAGATAGCCTACATATAAAACTCAGTCCAGTGCACTCACTAGTAGTAGAAAAGAAGCTAATTGGGCTGAAATTAAAATTGCAGAACATTTTCATGTATACAGATTAGTTGTCCATTTATTCAATGCCTCAATAAACTAACATTTGAGTGAATTTACTTCTGATTGTAAACAATTATAGATTCAGTCTAATAAAAATTAATTGCATTCTCTTAACTCAGGTGCAGATAATTCTGTTTTATGTCAAAGAGTTCTGACAATTTTAGTGCAGCCCATAAGCTGTTTGAGTCACGGAGTAGTAGTAATCAGATAGGAAAATCTTTGGAACACGGAAATATGTTTTGGATAAGAATACAGAAGTTGCCAAGATAATTAGTGCCATCACATGGGGATTGATAATAATACTTGTATTTCCATAACATTATTGTAATATAAAGGAAACAAACACCCATACACAAAAGGTTGCACAATTTGTTGCTTGATATGTTTCATTTCATCACACCAAGTGCTTACTGCAGTGTTATATATAATGAGAAATGAATAGACGTATCATACTCATATTCTGAAATGTATAACACATATAGTCACTGATATTGTTTGAATGTTGAGCATTTATTTTCCCCACGTTAATAGCAGATTCACTATAAAAATCGTCTATATGTCTGCGCAACAGGGGTTTTAAACGCCTAATGGTCGAAGCTTCATATTTTGCAATATGCGCCTGATGAGTTGCAGCGAAATATGCCAGACAACAAAATGTGCCACATAATTGCTAATGAATTGCTCCTTTATTTTAGTTCACTAAGGGAATACATTTTTTAAAATTATTGTTAGTTGCACACCTTATAGGACGTCGCAGTCAACCCCAGACTTTGTGGCTTTTTGTGATTTCTTGGCAAGTTTACGTTCAGTGGTTTGTCATTGCTTTCTGAACGATCGGCACACATACCCTTGTATGAAAATCAACGGAAGGCTGTCTGCTTCCAAATCTGCCGCAGCTGTGTTTCGAATTGCGTCTGTAACTCCTTCGCGGCAGAGCCGGCAAATCATTTTAATGTCTTAATTACACAATGGAATACATTTTCTAAATGAAAGTAAATGACACCATTGATTGCCTGAAGTCAGTGAAACCACCCATCGTCTTACTTGCTATGTCAGATTTACTGGACTCTGATGATGACGTGGTGGTGGCTGTGTCAGCGACTGATGGCACAGACATGAACAGCTGGTCTGCCAGGCCCAGGACATTGCTGGAGAGCGAGATGTGTGGCAGTGACACTGACGGCATGGTGAACATGGAGGACATGGGCGCCAGGGGCGACTGGTTGTTGCTGGCCGAGAGCATAACATCCTGGAGGAAAACCCAAACAACAAGACTGTTAGTGCAGCAAATAGGGAAGTACAGACTGACTATAACAATACTGTTATAGTAATGGAATCCCTACACTGATCAGCTAAACTAATTTGCAGACTTCTCGTCCTTGACTTGGGGATGTAAATTACAAGTACCTTAGAAGTCGGAGTGTATTCGCCTGGTGGCAGCGGGCACTGGTAATAAGAAAAGCGAATCCACGCACAAAAACTAGTCCAGTGCACTCCCCAGTAGTGGCAAGTAGTGTCACGTGTACGGACTACGCTTGAGTTCAAAGCCGGCGAACGAAATAGACACAAAAAAGAAAGAAATTTGAATAACGAAGACACAAACAATAGAGTACACGATTTATTGCCTGGCATATTTAGCTGCATATCGTCAGTTACATACTGCAGAATTCACAGAACATAAAGTAAAATAACTAGATAAATCCTTCAAGCTGAAATAAATACATGTCCATACAATGATGTCAATTGTCTACCACGGTAATTTTAAACTGACTAACATGTCTTTCTGTATGCACAAAACTGGCCTATGTGGATTAATCATGATGGTTTCTGAAAACTTTAACAAGCGACTATATTGTGTACTAAACAATACGCAAAAAGCACTGTCTCTATCAATCACATGACCGGTTTCCCACATGTGCCGTGCAATCGACGAGGCAGGAAGTTTGTGGTGTGTTGGCCTTCCCAGGTACCCTTGTATGCTTTAACTCAAATCTACTCAAGACATCCTCTCTCTCTCTCGCTCTCTCTCTCTCTCTCTCTCTCTCTCAATCTCTCACACACACACACACACACACACACACACACACACACACACCCCCCCCCCCTCCCTCCTAAAAAAGAGAAAGGAATTCTCAGCTAGTTCTCGTGTGTTGTGTGCAATCGTGACCTAGTAATATCTTTATACGCAGGAAATCAATTAGGGAACCCGTTGAGGCCACTTAGACAGTTACACAAATTAACACACATAGTATTGTTTGGCGCTCACAGAAGGAGAAGAAAGAAATAGAGACTAGAGGACGCACTAGACAAAGAATTTGAAAGCTATAGGAGTTATAGGTTAGCTATAGGAGCTATAGCTTTCAAATTTTATGTTGTCTAGTGCGTCCACTAGTCTCTATTTCCTTCTTCTTCCTCTGTGAGCGCCAAACAATACTATGTGTGTTTATTTGTATAACTATCATTATACGCACCCCCAGACAGACGTGAAGTTCCAGTACCAGCCTTGCACACTCTGCAGGTTTCTGGACGTGGAGATGGGAGTGAGAGCTCTGCAAAACAATCCCCGTGGAGACGGTACTTTGCTACAGGGTCGGAAGACGGTACTTTACTACAGGGTCGGGAGATGGTACTGTGCTATAGGGTCGGCAGACGGTACTTTGCTACAGGGTCGGGAGACGGTACTTTGCTACAGGGTCGGGAGATGGTACTGTGCTATAGGGTCGGCAGACGGTACTTTGCTACAGGGTCGGGAGACGGTACTTTGCTACAGGGTCGGGAGACGGTACTGTGCTATAGGGTCGGCAGACGGTACTTTGCTACAGGGTCGGGAGACGGTACTGTGCTATAGGGTCGGCAGACGGTACTTTGCTACAGGGTCGGGAGATGGTACTGTGCTATAGGGTCGGCAGACGGTACTTTGCTACAGGGTCGGGAGACGGTACTGTGCTATAGGGTCGGCAGACGGTACTTTGCTACAGGGTCGTGAGACGGTACTGTGATATAGGGTCGGCAGACGGTACTTTGCTACAGGGTCGTGAGACGGTACTGTGCTATAGGGTCGGCAGACGGTACTTTGCTACAGGGTCGGGAGATGGTACTGTGCTATAGGGTCGGCAGACGGTACTTTGCTACAGGGTCGGGAGATGGTACTGTGCTATAGGGTCGGCAGTCGGTACTGTGCTACAGGGTCGGGAGACGGTACTGTGCTATAGGGTCGGCAGACGGTACTTTGCTACAGGGTCGGGAGACGGTACTGTGCTATAGGGTCGGCAGACGGTACTTTGCTACAGGGTCGGGAGACGGTACTGTGCTATAGGGTCGGCAGACGGTATTGTGCTACAGGGTCGGGAGACGGTACTTTGCTACAGGGTCGGGAGACGGTACTTTGCTACAGGGTCGGGAGACGGTACTGTGCTATAGGGTCGGCAGACGGTACTTTGCTACAGGGTCGGGAGACGGTACTGTGCTATAGGGTCGGCAGGCGGTACTTTGCTACAGGGTCGGGAGACGATACTGTGCTATAGGGTCGGCAGACGGTACTGTGCTACAGGGTCGGGAGACGGTACTTTTCTACAGGGTCGGGAGACGGTACTGTGCTATAGGGTCGGGAGACGGTACTTTGCTACAGGGTCGGGAGACGGTACTGTGCTATAGGGTCGGGAGACGGTACTTTGCTACAGGGTCGTGAGACGATACTGTGCTATAGGGTCGGCAGACGGTACTGTGCTACAGGGTCGGGAGACGGTACTTTTCTACAGGGTCGGGAGACGGTACTGTGCTATAGGGTCGGGAGACGGTACTTTGCTACAGGGTCGGGAGACGGTACTGTGCTATAGGGTCGGGAGACGGTACTTTGCTACAGGGTCGTGAGACGGTACTTTGCTACAGGGTCGGGAGACGGTACTGTGCTATAGGGTCGGAAGACGGTACTTTGCTATAGGGTCGGCAGACGGTACTTTGCTACAGGGTCGGGAGACGGTACTTTGCTACAGGGTCGCGAGACGTACGGTACTTTGCTACAGGGTCGGGAGACGTACGGTACTTTGCTACAGTGTCGGGAGACGGTACTTTGCTACAGGGTCGGGAGACGGTGCCAAGTACCAGATCGGACGAAATGACGTCAGATAGAGTTGGTGAGAAAACCTCGAACCAACATTTACGAAAAACTAGGGAAATGACGGAAGAAGGAGAAAAACGTCACAGAAGTAGTCAACAACAACAAAGGGATAGACCTTGGGGCTTGACAGCTAGGAGGCAGCACGATTCGATTCACAGAAGCAAGATGAGTTAGAAACTGGCAGGACATCGCATTGATGGTTGATAAATATTGCATGAAGGAGCGAGAGTCTTAAGGCATGACTACTATGAGATGGAAAATGACGGACAGATGTAAATGTACCGAATGGGACATAGAAAATCATGGCAAGGTGACTGGTAAGGACAGTAGCCAACTAGAGGTACACAGGACAGTATATCTGTAGTTAGGGCATAAGTCTATTGTGCACTATTCTTATATATTATGTCAATACTGGCCCGCCTGGCTGAACAGGCACAGTATTTATGAAAATGATTAATATTGATTATTATCATTATGAAGATGTCGGCACAAGCTTGAACACAGGCAATAAATGGAGCCTTGACTAAGATAACCACTGGCTTCGGGTTATTTATCGATGTTGGCACAGCGCTTCCAAGAATTCTGTTAAACGGTTATCCCTGGAACACTGAGCTCTTTTAATTAAGTTAATTGTTACACTGTTACTAGCCGTTTGGCAGACGGTACTGTGCTACAGTGTCGCGAGACGTACTTTGCTACAGGGTCGGGAGACAGTACTTTGCTACAGGGTCGGGAGACAGTACTTTGCTACAGGGTCGGGAGACAGTACTTTGCTACAGGGTCGGGAGACGGTACTTTGCTACAGGGTCGGGAGACAGTACTTTGCTACAGGGTCGGGAGACAGTACTTTGCTACAGGGTCGGGAGACGGTACTGTGCTACAGGGTCGGGAGACGGTACTTTGCTACAGGGTCGGGAGACGGTACTGTGCTATAGGGTCGGCAGACGGTACTTTGCTACAGGGTCGGGAGACGGTACTGTGCTATAGGGTCGGCAGGCGGTACTTTGCTACAGGGTCGGGAGACGATACTGTGCTATAGGGTCGGCAGACGGTACTGTGCTACAGGGTCGGGAGACGGTACTTTTCTACAGGGTCGGGAGACGGTACTGTGCTATAGGGTCGGGAGACGGTACTTTGCTACAGGGTCGGGAGACGGTACTGTGCTATAGGGTCGGGAGACGGTACTTTGCTACAGGGTCGTGAGACGATACTGTGCTATAGGGTCGGCAGACGGTACTGTGCTACAGGGTCGGGAGACGGTACTTTTCTACAGGGTCGGGAGACGGTACTGTGCTATAGGGTCGGGAGACGGTACTTTGCTACAGGGTCGGGAGACGGTACTGTGCTATAGGGTCGGGAGACGGTACTTTGCTACAGGGTCGTGAGACGGTACTTTGCTACAGGGTCGGGAGACGGTACTGTGCTATAGGGTCGGCAGACGGTACTTTGCTACTGGTTCGGGAGACGGTACTTTGCTACAGGGTCGCGAGACGTACGGTACTTTGCTTCAGGGTCGGGAGACGTACGGTACTTTGCTACAGGGTCGGGAGACGGTACTTTGCTACAGTGTCGGGAGACGGTACTTTGCTACAGGGTCGGGAGACGGTGCCAAGTAGCAGATCGGACGAAATTACGTCAGATAGAGTTGGTGAGAAAACCTCGAACCAACATTTACGAAAAACTAGGGAAATGACGGGAGAAGGAGAAAAACGTCACAGAAGTAGTCAACAACAACAAAGGGATAGACCTTGGGGCTTGACAGCTAGGAGGCAGCACGATTCGATTCACAGAAGCAAGATGAGTTAGAAACTGGCAGGACATCGCATTGATGGTTGATAAATATTGCATGAAGGAGCGAGAGTCTTAAGGCATGACTACTATGAGCTGGAAAATGACGGACAGATGTAAATGTACCGAATGGGACTTAGAAAATCATGGCAAGGTGACTGTTAAGGACAGTAGCCAACTAGAGGTACACAGGACAGTATATCTGTAGTTAGGGCATAAGTCTATTGTGCACTATTCTTATATATTATGTCAATACTGGCCCGCCTGGCTGAACAGGCACAGTATTTATGAAAATGATTAATATTGATTATTATCATTATGAAGATGTCGGCACAAGCTTGAACACAGGCAATAAATGGAGCCTTGACTAAGATAACCACTGGCTTCGGGTTATTTATCGATGTTGGCACAGCGATTCCAAGAATTCTGTTAAACGGTTATCCCTGGAACACTGAGCTCTTTTAATTAAGTTAATTGTTACACTGTTACTAGCCGTTTGGCAGACGGTACTGTGCTACAGTGTCGCGAGACGTACTTTGCTACAGGGTCCGGAGACAGTACTTTGCTACAGGGTCGGGAGACAGTACTTTGCTACAGGATCGGGAGACAGTACTTTGCTACAGGGTCGGGAGACGGGACTTTGCTACAGGGTCGGGAGACGGTACTTTGCTACAGGGTCGGGAGACAGTACTTTGCTAAAGGGTCGGGAGACAGTACTTTGCTACAGGGTCGGGAGACGGTACTGTGCTACAGGGTCGGGAGACGGTACTTTGCTACAGGGTCGGGAGACGGTACTTTGTTACAGGGTCGGGAGACAGTACTTTGCTACAGGGTCGGGAGACGGTACTTTGCTACAGGGTCGGGAGACGGTACTTTGCTACAGGGTCGGGAGACGGTACTTTGTTACAGGGTCGGGAGACGGTACTTTGTTACAGGGTCGGGAGACAGTACTTTGCTACAGGGTCGGGAGACAGTACTTTGCTACAGGGTCGGGAGATAGTACTTTGCTACAGGGTCGGGAGACGGTACTGTGCTACAGGGTCGGGAGACGGTACTTTGCTACAGGGTCGGGAGACGGTACTGTGCTACAGGGTCGGGAGACGGTACTTTGCTACAGGGTCGGGAGACAGTACTTTGCTACAGGGTCGGGAGACGGTACTGTGCTACAGGGTCGGGAGACAGTACTTTGCTACAGGGTCGGGAGACAGTACTTTGCTACAGGGTCGGGAGACGGTACTGTGCTACAGGGTCGGGAGACAAGCCTTCGCTCCAGATTGACTCCCATAGACGCAAGCCTTTCTCAGGGCCTGGACGAACTGGGCACCAGTGCACCCGACTTAGAACTCAAAGTCGTTTTGAGGATTCCCATCAAACCAATCATCTAGCCACATGTACACTCGGAAATGATCACTCTGTCGCCATAAACGTATCACGACTTGCATTGTTTTACTTCTCTATCTTCATAATCATCATCATCATGATTATCAACATCATCATCACACCATCGTCAATACCACCACCAGTAGCATAATATCATCATCATCATCATCATCATCATCATCATCATCATCATCATCATCATCATCATCATCATCATCATCATCATCATCATCATCATCATCATCATCATCATCATCATCATCATCATCATCATCATCATCATCATCATCATCATCATCATCATCATCATCATCATCATCATCATCATCATCATCATCATCATCATCATCATCATCATCATCATCATCATCATCATCATCATCATCATCATCATCATCATCATCATGTAGCAGAAGAAGTTTGTTGAGACACGAAACGGTTCTCGATTACCTGGCATGCATGTTTGTGCCACTGTGTCCCCAATGCCCTTCATTCATCTCAATGCTGGTTAACCCCTTCCACATCTTCCAGGAAACCAAGCCTTCTAATCACTGACGGAAAAGTGGTAGCTGCTAATGTATGAATGTTGTTTCTTCTGCCACATGTATCGCTCTGACCATTGATATTCTTGGCTGTTGTTGAATATATCCTGCTATCAATCTATCCGCAAGTACGTCTTCCTTGCTCTTTAGCTCATAATATAATCATCTTTATGAAGCAGATATCTTGTTTGGAAGCAATAACAGTCCGGCCAAAAGGCACTCGATCTTTCGCCAGTTCCCCTGACTGCTGCATTCTTTTGCCTGGAGTGTCTTTACTCTATAATGGTCTGTTTCCGCTTTCGTGTTGATAGACCCTGTCCTTTCTTCCAGAAACTACGCCTTCCATAAGTGTTATTTTTAAGACACTTTAAAGTGGTCAAAGAATTTAAGTTTACTGTTCTCCGATGTTCAGATCTTGTAAAAAAGACAGCAAGTTTTCTTGATGTTGATCAACGATGCACTCATAATTTGACTGCAACATTTAAGTTCAAAAGCCTCGATTGTTTTCTGCAATGATTGTGTGTTACCATGAGTAAGTTATACAAGAAGCAAATGAAAACCGCAAACTGATTAGAGAAATTAGACACAGTCACAATTGTTGTCGACACGTTTTGAGAAGAAATAAACTAGAGAACTACGTGACAACTGGCAAGATTAGGGAAAAATCAATAGGAAGGCAGAGAAGTAAATACCTGAATGGCTTGACTACGAGACATGGCCGAGACAAGAAAACTACTCTGATCCACTACTCTGGTTTTAGTGTAAGATAGAGAAACATGACCGGCCACATTTCAGATCCGCATCAAGGCTACCATTAACCTAGACTCCCAGGTCGCTCAATAGAACATGCGAACCAGGATCATAAGGGGCACCAGCTATATAGTGTGTTTTGTTGTTGTTGTTGCCTCAATATAAAATTCAATATCTCAGTAACCAACTGAGGGAAAATGATGAGATTTAGTATATAACGTTATCATTATGTCCACCCAACAAAAAATTGTTTGTTCTGGAGATTTTACAGCAGATTTCAAAGTTAGTTTATATGCGGTATATTAATTACGACTAAGAGATTACGTCCATGATTTTAACAGTATTACAGCTTCACCAAGATACGTCACCGCATTTTTTAAAATTTTCACGTGATTTCCGTTTTGAAACAAACAGCGCGAAGATTCAGAGGTTTCTCCAAATGGGGGTTCTTTCATGAAACGTGATTATATAAATAAACTAGCTGACAAGGCCCGGCTTCTGGCGGGTATCTATCTATCTATCTATCTATGTATGTATCTATCTATGTATCTATCTATGTATGTATCTATCTCTCTATCTATCTCTCTATCTATCCATCCATCCATCCATCCATCCATCCATCCATCCATCCATCCATCCATCCATCCATCCATCCATCCATCCATCCATCCATCCATCCATCCATCCATCCATCCATCCATCTATCTATCTATCTATCTATCTATCTATCTATCTATCTATCTATCTATCTATCTATCTATCTATCTATCTATCTATCTATCAATCTATCTATCTATCTATTTATCTATCTATCTATCTATCTATCTATCTATCTATCTATCTATCTATCTATCTATCTATCTATCTATCTATCTGTATGTCTGTCTGTCTGCCTGCCTGCCGGCCGGCCGGCCGGCCGAACCCACCAACCCACCGACCGACCGACCGACCGACCGGCCCACCGACCGACCGACCCACCGACCCACCCACCCAGCCAGCCAGCCATCCATCCACCCACCCCCCACCCACCTACCTTTCTGCCTACCTACCTACCTACCTACCTTTCTGTCTGTCTGTCTGTCTGTCTGTCTGTCTGTCCGCGCTATTAAATATTGATAAAAGTTACTGGAAAAAACGTCAGGACCATGTGTTGAAAGAGGAAGAGGACTATTGGAGAAAGGATGGATTGAATTTTATGCAACCGAGAGCAATCATCAACCTACTGGAATCGTCCGACACAGATTAAGGTCTGAGCAGATCGCAGACCTTAATCTATGTACACACTTACTGGGATATTTTGCTCCAACTATTCAGACGAATTGCAGGCCCTAAACATTACAGAATCAGCATCAGCTGAAGAAACAAGAAGGAAATGAAAAATAAGGTAAGAAATATATTCCTTCTACTTTCCTGTTAATTTACAAATTATTTACCCCGTGCCTCTAAATTCTCTGTCTTTAATAATATTACACATTGCACCCCTCTCGGGAATCTCCGTGGTGAAGTGGTCAAGCCGTCTGACTCGGGCTCCGAAGGTTGTATGTTCGATTCCGGGCTGCGTCCTTCATTTCACGAGTGCATTTTTTCGGAGAGTCCCGAGGGTCGTCGCTGGAACTACGGAGTTCGTGCTTTGTGCGACGCTTTCCGCGCTGCGGAAAGAAACTGAGCCATATGGGATAAAAACCCGGTGCAATGCAGCCGACCCTGTCGATTTTAAGCTAGTTCTTTCATTGCACCCACTCCCATACAAATCCGGATACGCCTTTGTGTGTCATCAGAATTGACAGGTCTCCCATTACCGTAAAAATAACTTTGTTAACGAGAAATCACTAGTTGTTCAGCAAAACATCAAAGGAATGTCGCCGCTTTCAATGATTTAAGTTGTTTTTGGACCTATCAAAGACATGTTCCTTGGGTGGGGGTAAATATAAGACGGCTGGAAAAATTTCATAACGATGCAACAGACAGTTTTCAGAATAATTGATCGTGAATGAAGGCAAACAAATGTGGACATACTATTATGTATTATATATTATAACACAGGTAGTGGGTTGCATAGATATTATAGAAGGGGTAGTTTGTCTCTCAAATATTATAAAATGGGACCGAGGATTACTTAATTATTATAACAGGGAATCGTTGCCTGCTTGGCTACTATAACAGGGGTTAGTTGGTTGATTGGCTACTATAACAGGGGATCGTTGGTTGCTTGGCTACTATCACAGGGGTTAGTTGGTTGATTGGCTACTATAACAGGGGATCGTTGGTTGCTTGGCTACTGTAACATGGGATTGTTGTTTGCTTGGCTACTGTAACAAGGGATAGTTGGCTGCTTGGCTACGATAACAGGGGATCGAGACTTAGAAAATATTTGGAAGCAATTATCATTCATGTTTGGAAGCTCTGATCTAAACAAACCCGTTCCCTTAAACAAAACTCCTTATTATTTCTAATTTCCTGGTATGGCTTCTTTATCTGCTAAGCAAGATAAAGCAGAGTCAATCACTGTTTTGTTTCCTAAAATGCGTCAATTATACTCAATTGCAGCAAACAGCTAGAAGATAAGATGAATAAGTAGCCCGTGATTCAGACATGAAACACCCCCAAGGTCGGGTGTGTTACTGCTGGCAGCCAGGCCAGCTAAAGCACGCATCATTTTACGCCCGTGTCCCAGAATGCGATCGATCGGCTCCCATCATCTCAGATCGCCTGGCAGCGTTTCTAATAAACAAACGTTAGCTGTAATGACTTTCTGTCAGACTGACAGACTCCATACGTTTCGCCCTCCTGACAACCTTTCGACCCACTCTGAGTTTAAACGTAGCGTCTGTTTATAGAGTTCACGGCTATCAAACAACAGCATTCTGAAACACAATAACAGGCCTGCCGCCATTGAGAGGCGATCAGTATCGATAAAAATGAAAGCAAGCCTTAAAATGAAAACAATGGCGGTTTATATCGCGGTATAAAGTCTGTGGGAATGACGGATAATGCTAGCCCTTGGCACACATGAGTCCCCGGATGATTTTAGCTACAGACATAAGAGAGGAGGCCAGCATGGCTGAATAGGTAAGAGCGCACGCTCTTAAACTTCCGATGTGCCGATGACGAGGTAGATGGTTCAACCCTCACACCGGAGAAATGTAATGCCATGTGCCATTTAGAGGTGACATCATCATCATCATCATCATCATCATCATCATCATCATCATCATCATCATCATCATCATCAAGTGAGTTGCGCCGCACTGTTTCGTCAAACTTGTGGCTCAGTACTTCTGACTTCGACAAGCATTTTTTTTTTCGGGTTTGCTTTGCCTAGCCTTTGATTGTCCCCAGTCTACCTACAAGACAGTGAGTTTGTGTCTCTCTTCCTCTGGTCTCTGCAAATTAACCTGTCCGACACAGGAGACCCTCCCAGTAGCTGCACTACCGTCGGCATAGCTCTTGGGGTCAATGGAACCCGCAAGCTCCTCTACCATTCTCCAGCATTTATCCATGTCCGCAATGATGTTGGACGCCGCAGTAGCATTGTGGCTAGACTCTTGCCTGTCTGCCTGGTGTTCATGAGTTCGAATCCTCATCGAGGCGGATTTACAAAGAAAGATAACCTGGTATCCATGGTCATTTTTTTGTGTGTGTGCATATCCTTTACAGGACATCACTGTCAACATCAGCATCTTTCAGCTGATTGTTGATATTTTGGCAAGATTACGCTCAGTAGTTTGCCATTGCTTTCTGAGCGACCGGCTCCATACTCTCATAAGTTCCAAGTAGCTTCCAATTCTCGTGCGCTCACGTCAACCACGAGAGTATTCGTGGTTACGGAGAAAGCTGCTAACCCATAGACCAGGGAGACCGGCATCCATGGTCTACACAGCCTTGGTACCAGGAAATATCTTCTGAAGTAAAGGCGGTTGACGTAATATTGACCACATCAGCCCCGGAGTGTCGAAGATTCTATAAACATATGGAATATGGATCTAGCAGCATACGCCCAATGCGTCATAAGGCGTGTAAAAAGTCCAGTTCATAATAATGTGACTTCTGTCGTTCTGTTAGAGCGTATCTCCACTATCGTTTACTTCTTCAAGCCATACTATAAATCTGAATGCTAATTTACAGAACCATTAGTGCCATTAGTGATCCAAGCAGGGTAATGTTCCTGGTATCTTCGAACAATCCTCAACTGAAATGATAATACAGTGTTATAGAAGAGCAGACGTAATTTAGACGAAACGCGGAGTAACCCTGAGGCAACATTTTCATTATCCAGTTACGTATACAGTAAATGGTTCATGACTCTGCCTGCAGTGTGAATAAGTGTCTCTCGCCAAACGAAAGCAATCTCTCTCGTAGAAGGAAAAATTGTTTACCTCCTCGTGCAGGAGTCACCCCACTAAGCAAGAACAGAGCACTCGGACCGGGGACACTATAAAGGGATTGAAACACGGCGTTGTAACGATTATCCGGACTGGAAATGTCCAAATTAGAACGGATGCAGCCAAGCGACGACAACAACCGCTTGTGGTAGATTAGGAGGTCTTGCAAGGACCGCGCCACGCATCAGAGGCGAGTGCAAGAGGACCCAAGCCCTAAAAGAATTAGCCAAGAGAAAGAGCTGGCTTCCGTTGGGAGCCTGCAGCGAGACAGTTCCTTGAGCTGTTTTCAGGCTACGAAGAAGGCAACATGGCTGCAACGACGCCTACTGGGTCATAGCTAGCCACCGATATGAAGATGAGAACAGATGCAAAAGGCCGGGGAGTGAAGATGGCTTTCACGCGGTTAGTGACTGTGGCGAAACGCCAGTGGCTCATGTCCTCATGCCTTCTATAAATTTGGGGAAATAGAGGGAAACAGCTTTCGGGAACCCACAGTTCTCTTGTTCGCTCAATCCCCATGGAAGATACTTTAACAACACGATCTTCTTAATAGAATCATTAGAAATATATCTTTCTTCGGGGAAAACCCGATAGGGTCCCCTACACCAAATGAGCACCAGTGCAAGTTCTGGTGCAATTCATGTCCGTTCCAGCACACACCGTTTGGTAGTTGCAGCATGTCAATTTGATTTAAAGATTAAGACAGAGGTGCAACCTACTACTGATGCAGTTGGAAAGGTAATAATTGGGTTGTGGGTAGTCCAGCCAGACCTGGACCTATAAATGTATTTTGTCTTGACGGGGAAGATGAATTGGCGAAAAGCCAATCATAACATATGAAGAGTTGGTTGACCGTGGGCCAATCTAACTAGGCGTCTTGTTCTTGGCATAGCCGGGGGAGTGAATCTGAACAAAATATCTCCACAGAGGATTTCATTTGTTCTTGGCGGCCGATGAGCTGTTGCTATCTTTCTTCCTACGGCCTGAACTCGGCATAGTAGCATCTCTCATTTAAATATAAACACATTATATAGCTACGGTATGCCGGAAGGAGGAAAGGGCTCCGTGCGGACGGTGTCCCCCAATCTATGATCTATCTTCTTGAGCCGGAAGAGGCTATCCACTGTGTTATCTCTGTCATCTTTTAGCGGATAGGGTGGCCGGGTGAACTGAATAGTTACTGGTCGATCATCTAGTTCTACGGGTAAGGTGAGGCACTGCCGGTACATTGCGGCGACAGCTCAGACAAGAGCAGCGGCCGGAAGGAGTAGTTTTTTTTCTTTCCTATTCTTGGTGGGAATGGGGAACGACACTTCTTTACATACACATAATTACCCACACAACACCACAAGAGCTTTGTCGTGAGAAAGGCAGAGTTTGCAAGTGAGAGATAAGCCTGGGAATGAATGTGCCCAATAATAATAAAGGCTTGGTATGAGTGTGGAGAGTGAGTCTTGTAGGCAAAAGGTTCCTAGGACAACCGGACGTCTACAAGCTGGAGGTCTACTCAAGCCCGGACGTAGCCAATCCAGGGGCTACCTGACAGGTCAGGCCCATTAATTCGGGCCTCTTATATACTGGATTGGGTAAGGAACCTATATTTCAAATGTGGTAACTGAGGCCCTATTGGTCCTCAGGATTGTGGTACTTGAGTCAGCCTGGTCGCTCACTTATTTCTGTCATCTCCAGGGTCCTCCTTGAATTGAAGGGAGCATAGGGGATCTGCAAGGCCACGAGAGTATCACCTTAACACATTCTTAGGTGAACCATGGACTTTCAGGACGGCCACAGGCTAATGACTCCAATCAAGAAATCAAGGTCCGATTAGTCCTGATTTAGTGGCATCCTTCGGTACCCGCTCTGTACAAATCCCATCGTCAATAGTGGAGTGGTTGAACCTATGTTCCTGAATGGACCTACAGCTCATTCTCGGTCCTACTCATCCGTATCAGTGACATTGAAAAAACCCATACCCATACCACATTCACGAACCATTCCCATTATGTGAAATCTTACCCAGCCTGGTCAGTGACATTGAAACACCCATACACATTTTCACCTTCATGAACTGGTCCCATTGTGACAAGTGATGTATTCCTGTACCATTGGGCTACAACGAACACAAGACTCATTGTGTAGAGAAGACCACTGGAACTAGTAGGACTGGTTCTACAGGCGCCTGTTGTTTGTACCACCTATCGGGACGGAGGAAAATACCTGCGGACCAAATCGGTGAGGCAGATGTCGACTGACGGGACTTTGTAGTACTCTTCGGTCTATGAGGAAAGCCATGAGGCTCTGTGCCTGAACTTTATCCGTGTTGTGTCTGTTTAGAACTATCTGTATTAACTGCCTTGATGTTTTCCTGTGCTGTTCTTTATTAATTTAATAAATCACGTTCCAGTTTATTCCAACGATCACTGTGTTATATATATGGATCAGCCAGAAGAACACTGCAGGAAATAGGTCCCGAGGTCGAAAGATAGAGTGACAGTGAGTCCAGGGAACGGAGGAGGGTTGGCAAGCAAAGACCTATCCCAGCCAGGGCTATAGAATAGTAGTGAAACATTGTGAAAGGCTATTTGAGACCCTCCACGTAGCTTGTTACAGTGACAATGCAGAGATATTGTTGGCAGATGCAGCAGGTGCACAATGTTCGCCTTCCCAAGGTCGGGATGGCTTCTGGACGAACACACAACAATGTCAATGTGGGATAAGCATGATATACAAAACACCTCGAAGGTGGGTATGCGAACGCAATACAGGAACAAAAACCCCGGGAGTCTAGACCCAGACCCCTGAGAGTGTCAGGAATAGAAAGGGACGGAAACATTCGGCTTGCGAACTCCTGATTATCGGACCCCCATCCCGCTTCCATGTAGCGATTTCCTCTCGGCGGAGTGTTTACTACCTAGAACCATCAACAATACTAGCGTGATCTGTATCATCCTCTTTTCGTTCACTTGGAATCAGACCATATCGGCAAGTTTCCCGCATGAAATGACCGTCGTCTGCAGATCTCGCAGGCATTCCCTGGGTTTGACATCTAATGTTGTTTCATCCGGCCACAGTACAGACCTTCTGATCTATATTTGGTAAAATGTTGTTGTATGTGCCTCTTTGACTTGCTTGCTCATATGTAGACATTTCTGCAGAACATATCTTTAACTTTGTGTACGTTTTACTACTGAGTATGACATGTTCTGTTGTGAGTCTAAACATTAGCTTAACCTGTCCTGTACAATAGGTCGTTGACATTAGATCAGACAGTAAATCAGTAAACAATATTACAACTTCGACTGTTCCATAAAAAATTATGATATAGTTTGGACTGAACGATTTTGGAAAATAATGGAGCAATTTATCTTAAACAACTACACTAACAACGCATAATCACTATCATCATCATGTGCCATGCCAATAAGCGTGGACGGTCATGTTTCGCCATCTTACACGATCATCAGAGCCGTGGATCATCTCTGTGTTCTTGCATCAACCATGCCACGTAGTCAAGTCATCCAGATATTTACTTCTCTGCTTTCTATTGGTCACAGCAGCTTTCCGCTGGATGGAGAATACGACACACACACACATCGTGATTGTAACTGACTCAGAAAGCATGCTGCGGAAGGTGAGGACAGGCATGCTTCGTGCAGAGTGGCTTGCTTCGCTTCGGCGGTCACGGGTGGCAAGCATCGCCTGGATCTTTTCTCCGGGGCATGCCGGTGTGCTGGGGAATGAACAGGCGGACATACTGGCTTGCTCTGCAAAACTTGGTGGAGTATTGATGCATGACAAGGCAGACGTGGTTGCGGCCTTGTGGGAGCACGTGTACACCTCTGAAGAGCAAATGGATCATCATGGTCTGGCAAGAATGAGGCAACGAGGAGTGACGAGGGGATCTGGCCGACGCTCGACGCTCAGAGGAAAGGCGAGACTGACATATAATCAGATTGCTACTGGTACTATTGGTGTTGGAACTCTTCGCTGGCTGCTGAGGATGGGGACGGAGCGCCTATGGGAATGCCCCGAGTGCTGTGATGTCGGTTCCTAGATCAATCAATCAATCATTCTGTTTTCCCAATGTTCTTTCACCCTCAATCTTGCCAGTTGTTACCAAGTTCTCCAATGTGTTTCTTCTCATAACGTGTCCAAAACAATTGTGGTTGTCTACGTTTAATTTCTGTAATCAGTTTACGGTTTTAATTTGTTTCTGGTAGTACTTGATCCTTCGTTTTCTGTATGTCCATTGTATTCTTTGCATGTTCCCCAGAAACCACATTTTCACAGAACTAGATCTTTTTCAGCTTGTCTACTCACTGTCCACGCTTCACATCTATACAAATGTACAGGTTCCATGTAAAACTCTTTTTCTCATTGCAAATGACATCTTTTTATTGGTAAGTATATTTTCCATCTTGCAAAAGGTTGCCTTCGACATGGAAATTCTTGTTCTTATCTTTTCAAGGCACCTCCCATAAGATGTTATGACTGTTCCGAGATAATTGTACTGATTCACGTGTTTAAGAATATGCCCATTTACTTGTACATTTCATTGTGGTGTTACCTTCTTCCGAGTGATGACCTAGTAACTCGTCTTCTTACAATTTAATTCTAATACTATTTATTTACTGTATGCAATAACCGCATCTACCAAATATTGCAGATCCTGCTCATTGTCTCGCAATCAATACTGTATCATTTGCATATCTAATGTTATTGATGTTACGCCCCCCTCCCCCCTTCCCCCAATGGCGATTCCTCTAATATCTTCTACATTTCTGAAAATATGTTCACTGTATAGAAAATAAAAGTTCTGGAGACATTACACATCCCGTCGCACACCTCTTTTAATAGGCTGATATTGACCTACTTCATTATTATTCTTTATGGTCGCTTGTTGTTTCCAATGATTTATTTTTACAAGGTTAAGGTCTTTCCCATCAATTTGTAGATCTGTAGGCATCCTCATCACGTTGACATGTCTCACTTTTTCGAAAGCCTTTGTGTAGTCAATAAAGCAAAGATGTAGGTTTTTATTTACTTCAATGGAACGTTCAATTGATGTTCTCAGCTTATACACAGAATTTACTGTACCCTTGCCTTCCACGAACCCACATTGTACTTGGAATAACTATGCACAGAAGAAAACAGTACAGTTCTCTTCAATAATAACACCATAATCATTATACAAAGAAGCAAACTGGCAGTACTCTCCAAATACATTGAATCACTATATAAAGGCCGCAAACAATTAAGTTATCTTCAATACAGTGACATCATAGAATGACTATCAGATAAGCAAACAGCACATTTCTCTTCAATAATAACAGCACTGAATCACAATACAGGTACAAGCAGCACAGTTCTCTTTAATAATAATAACATTGAATCATTATGCAAAGACGCAAACAGTACATTTATCTTCAATAACAACATTGAATCACCACACAAAGATACAAACAGTGCAGTTATTTTCAATAACAACACTGAATCACTAAACACAGATACAATCAGAAGATTTCACTTCAATAATAACAACATTAAATCAGTATACAAAGACACAAACAGTACAGTTCTCTTCAAAAGCAACATTTAATCACTATACAAAGTTACAAACAGTACAGTTCTGTTCAATAATAACAGCATTGACTCAGTATATAAAGATACTAGCAGCCACTATACAAAGAAGCAAACAGTACAGTTCTCTTAAATAATAACAATGAATCAATATACAAAGATACAAACAGTACAGTTCTCTTCAATAATAACATTGAACCATTAATCAAAGATGCAAACGATACAGTTCTCTTCAATAACAACATTGAATTACTATACACAGATACAAAATGTACAGTTCTCTTAAATAATAACACCGCCCTGTTAGTCTCAACAACAGTAAATGTTCAACAAGGCTGTATCTTGTCCCCAATGTTTTCCAACACACATCTACAAGGCAGCATGCATGCATATAAACGTATTTATCGAATGAAGGTCAGCTTCTATGCTGTTTACGAACTGTTGAGATATTGATCTTACATCAAGCGGAATCAGAATTACCAGTTTATACAAGACAAGAGAACAGCAACATCTTCTGTGATAGAACGAAGGTGTACCTCGACCCGTGATTTATTGGGAACATGCTGTCAACAAGCCATTTCCCTTTCCACCAGATCGGTGACTTTTGATACGCTCTTCGCGTTTTGAAATCCATTGTTGTCCTTCCCTTATACGAAATAGCTTCCATCGTATCTTGCTGGGTGGTAAATTAAAGGCAGCCTTGGAGTAGTTTTACGGGATCGTTAACGAAGTTGATAAGGAACTGAACTCGCTTATGAGTACGGTCGGATTCAATGTCTGATATCGTCACCTGCTAAAGTGAGAGAAATATTGGCCACTAGTTCTTCCTAGCTCTCAGGATTATACAACGTTATGCCCTATCACACAACAGACCTATAACAGAAAACTGCTTCCTGACAAAACTTATTGAAGTAGTTTCATTAAAAAATAAATTCAATAAATTTAATAATGTGGACAAAGTTACTGGTACTTTTTAATCATTGACAGAGTTTAATTGCGAAGATTCTTTCTCTTTGTTCTGTATCTGTGTTTTGGTAACTCTTCGAGTCTCAGGTCACGCGTAGTGTGTGTCTTACACATTGATTCATGTTACTTTTACGTTTGGTTTGTGCATACTGGAGAAATCTGGTTACTCCAGTGGCATTTTCAGTTCTCCTTTATTTTCATAATGATGAGGAGTAATTTATTTACTAGCTGCATTATTTACCGAAAACAACATATTGTTTTCCTAAAACATATAGGGCTGAACGAGAAAGATTTATGTAGCTGGAAACTATACCATTGATGTATAATGTCGCTTCAATGATATGCAGTTATGTACATCTGCCCCAATTATATGTA
Organism: Cepaea hortensis; assembly: GCA_963921405.1. Taxonomy (NCBI): domain Eukaryota; kingdom Metazoa; phylum Mollusca; class Gastropoda; order Stylommatophora; family Helicidae; genus Cepaea; species Cepaea hortensis. The sequence continues at coordinate 85,565,348 of OY992878.1, forward strand.
ACTGATGAACAATATCGCTTCAAGGACATCTAATTGATATATACTAAACCGAAGAACAATATTGCGTCAACGGTATTTAACAGATGAACAATATCGCTTCAAGAGTATCATACTGATGAACAATATCGCTTCAAGGATATCTAATACATGAACAATATCGCTTCAAGAATATCTAATACATGAACAATATCGCTTCAACGGTATTTAACAGATGAACAATATCGCTTCAATGGTATCTAACAGATGAACAATATCGCTTCAATGGTATCTAACAGATTAACAGTATCGCTTCAACGATATCTAACAGATGAACAATATCGCTTCAATGGTATTTAACAGGTACACACTGAGCCCTCCTATGATATCTAACTGATGAACAATATTGCTTCAAGGGTATTTAAACGATGAACAATCGCTTCAAGGTATTTAACTGATACAAACTGAGCCCTCCTATGATATCTAACTCATGAACAATACTGCTTCAAGGGTATCTAACTGATGAACAATATCGCTTCAAGGATATCTAACAGATGAACAATATCGCTTCAAAGTTATCTAACAGATGAACAATATCGCTTCAAGAGTATCTAAAAGATGAACAATATCGCTTCAAGATATATAACAGATGAACAATATCGCTTCAATGATAAGTACAATGTCGCCGCACGTCTCCCCCATCACGGTCCGCTACAATGTGTCTCGATACCTTGCCAGCCCTGCTGCCTCACGGACCTCCATCCCCCGGGGTGTCTACCGTGTCCTGTGTGATGTTAGTGCTGGTATCCCCGGGGTGTCTACCGTGTCCTGTGTGATGTTAGTGCTGGTATCCCCGGGGTGTCTGCCGTGTCCTGTGTGATGTTAGTGCTGGTATCCCCGGGGTGTCTACCGTGTCCTGTGTGATGTTAGTGCTGGTATCCCCGGGGTGTCTACCGTGTCCTGTGTGATGTTAGTGTTGGTATCCCCGGGGTGTCTACCGTGTCCTGTGTGATGTTAGTGTTGGTATCCCCGGGGTGTCTACCGTGTCCTGTGTGATGTTAGTGTTGGTATCCCCAGGGTGTCTGCCATGTCCTGTGTGATGTTAGCGCTGGTATCCCCGGGGTGTCTACCGTGTCCTGTGTGATGTTAGTGCTGGTATCACTGGGGTGTCTACCGTGTCCTGTGTGATGTTAGTGCTGGTATCCCCGGGGTGTCTACCGTGTCCTGTGTGATGTTAGTGCTGGTATCCCCGGGGTGTCTACCGTGTCCTGTGTGATGTTAGTGCTGGTATCTCCGGGGTGTCTGCCGTGTCCTGTGTGATGTTAGTGCTGGTATCCCCGGGATGTCTGCCGTGTCCTGTGTGATGTTAGTGCTGGTATCCCCGGGGTGTTTGCCGTGTCCTGTGTGATGTTAGTGCTGGTATCACCAGGGTGTCTACCGTGTCCTGTGTGATGTTAGTGCTGGTATCACCAGGGTGTCTACCGTGTCCTGTGTGATGTTAGTGCTGGTGTCCCCGGGGTGTCTACCGTGTCCTGTGTGATGTTAGTGCTGGTATCCCCGGGGTGTCTGCTATGTCCTGTGTGATGCTAGTGCTGGTATCCCCGGGGTGTCTGCTATGTCCTGTGTGATGTTAGTGCTGGTATCACCAGGGTGTCTGCCGTGTCCTGTGTGATGTTAGTGCTGGTATCACTGGGGTGTCTACCGTGTCCTGTGTGATGTTAGTGCTGGTATCCCAGGGGTGTCTACCGTGTCCTGTGTGATGTTAGTGCTGGTATCCCCGGGGTGTCTACCGTGTCCTGTGTGATGTTAGTGCTGGTATCTCCGGGGTGTCTGCCGTGTCCTGTGTGATGTTAGTGCTGGTATCCCCGGGGTGTCTGCCGTGTCCTGTGTGATGTTAGTGCTGGTATCCCCGGGGTGTTTGCCGTGTCCTGTGTGATGTTAGTGCTGGTATCACCAGGGTGTCTACCGTGTCCTGTGTGATGTTAGTGCTGGTATCACCAGGGTGTCTACCGTGTCCTGTGTGATGTTAGTGCTGGTGTCCCCGGGGTGTCTACCGTGTCCTGTGTGATGTTAGTGCTGGTATCCCCGGGGTGTCTGCTATGTCCTGTGTGATGCTAGTGCTGGTATCCCCGGGGTGTCTGCTATGTCCTGTGTGATGCTAGTGCTGGTATCACCAGGGTGTCTGCCGTGTCCTGTGTGATAGTAGTGCTGGTATCCCCGGGGTGTCTGCCGTGTCCTGTGTGATGCTAGTGCTGGTATCACCAGGGTGTCTGCCGTGTCCTGTGTGATAGTAGTGCTGGTATCCCCGGGGTGTCTGCTATGTCCTGTGTGATGCTAGTGCTGGTATCCCCGGGGTGTCTGCTATGTCCTGTGTGATGCTAGTGCTGGTATCCCCGGGGTGTCTGCTATGTCCTGTGTGATGCTAGTGCTGGTATCACCAGGGTGTCTACCGTGTCCTGTGTGATAGTAGTGCTGCTCCACCACTGCCTTGTCTCCCAACAACTCCACCTTCCATCACTGTTTTCTCTAACCCACTGTGACGTTTATAATGGCCAGAGTATTTCAGTTTTCGACACATGACTCTGATTATGAGACAGTTTTCTTCGATGTTTAGATATTGTAGAATGTTAGTATTTTTAAACTTCTTACTCCACGATATTTAGAAAAACATAATCCATAGCATCTAAGTTAAGAAGCCCCGATTTTCTTCTTTAGTGATTACGAAATGGCCCATGTGTAATATAGGGTGTATTTTTTTGTGCAGTGTTTGAAAATACTGCCGGTCCAAGTTTTGTATTCACCCTCTGTAAAGTTCATGCAACATAATAGGTAAATAAAAAACTTGGACCGGCAATATTGTCAAACACTGCACAGTCATTAAAAATACACCCTGTATTATTATAGTAAACTACAAACACACTTGTCAATAATCGACTCTCAAACTTAAAATCTGTAAGGTGACGCGGTATTGTAGTGTTAGTGCTCTTGCCTACCAAGACAATGATCTGGGTTCAACACCCTGAAGTGCCGAAAATTGCCTCCTACCGACCTGTACCATCTGCAGTTTAAACAAAACAACAACAACACAAAACTGTTGGCTCGCTATGAACTCAAGCATAGCCCATACCCATGCTACTAATTAGTTAGTGCACTGTGCTGATGTTTGCGTGTGAATTATTAGCTTTCCCTATTACAAGTGCCACTCGCCATCAGGCGAACTACTCCGACTTCAGAGGTGCTTGTAATTTGTGTCCTCAAGTAAAGGTCGATAAGTCAACATATCAGCGCAGCTAAGTGATGTAGAGGTTGATAATGCAATTTCGCCATCAGCACGCCAGATGTTGAAGAATGTGCGCCCTTAACTATTCGGCCATGCTGACCACACGACTCGGTTTATTCCAGCTTCAACAAATGGATACGGGATAGTTGTCAGAATCTTCAACAAATGGATACGGGATAGTTGTCAGAATCTTCAACAAATGGATACGGGATAGTTGTCAGAATCTTCAACAAATGGATACGGGATAGTTGTCAGAATCTTCAACAAATGGATACGGGATAGTTGTCAGAATCGAATGTGAAGGTAAGGCAGAGGGGAAGAGAGATGACAACCCACTTCGTTATGTTGTGACCTGGACTATGTGAAAGTCTAACACTTCGCACTCTAACAGCAGTATCTGCCACATAACTTAACTATCACTTTTAAGCTGTAAAAATTTATGAAAATTCAAGGAGACAATATGTTTGCAACAAACATATGAAACTGCTTTAAAAGAAATATGTCGGTTGAGTGCTTAAGGTGTTCATTGTAAAAATGTCAACAACACATATTTTAATGAATTAAAATAAGCAAAATATGGACAGTCTTGTCATGTTTGTATTGCAATCATTATTGTCTATAGAAATATTAGTTTAGTCAGAAACTAGACGCCGCAGCTACGGTTCCGTAGATTCTGAGAATTCCACCGTCAGCTTCGGATGGTGTCAACAGTCAAATACTGCAGGGGGAATAATCATTGATTATTTCCTAAATAAAAAGAACAAATTAATCGTCAGGTTTAGTCTTGTTAGGTGCAAAACGGCACTGTAAGACAACATGACAACAGGAAAGATTGGGTGTGTTAGAAAAGTAGAAATGGAGAACATAATGGCAACCAAAATAAACGAGGGTGTTGGAAAAACAGAAATGAAGAACATGATGAGAGCTGAACAAAATGAGGGTGTCAGGAAAAAACAAGACTGGAGAGGATAATGGCAACAGACACGGTTGAGAATGTTAGTAATACAGAGCTGAAAAAAAAAAGATTGATGGTTTCACAGAGCGGCTCCAAAAGACAATCAGCGGTTGAACTTATCAGAACTATAAACTATTTGCTTTCGCTGGCTGTTGAAGATGTGCACTTAGCGCTTATGGGAATGCCCTAAGTGCAGTGATGCCGATTCTTGACTCAACTGAAATCAACTCAAAAATATAGGAAACAATAGTTATGGAGGGACACGATCTCCTACATTGTCCAGCATGACACATAACATAATATAACAGATCCGTATATTTAGCTTGCAATGTTGTTGGCTTAATTGCTATTCTTGTTGCTGGCAATATCTATTGCAGGATCTATACCCGTTATTTTGTTTCAGTTTACTTGATTCATACCGAATGACACACGGTTGTCGTTAACTTGTGACGAAATGTTAATAAAGGATTGAGGAAACAGCGTGCAGTTGTAAACCTGACTGATCAAATTGACATGTAAAACGCCGTAGTGTAATGGGTTACTCGATCATTTGGTAATTGTCTTAAGACCTGATTTCCTGAATTCAGACTGACATTAGCAATTGACATGATGCGTTTACATGTTCAACATATACCCCCATCTTCTATCCTTGGGTCCGTCCATTCGTTTGTCTGTATGTCTTTCGGTCAGTTTTTCTGTCGGTCAGTGTGCCTGTCTGTCGGTTGGTCATCGACTTGTCTGTGTATCGGTCGGTCTGCGCGTTTGTTTAATACATCATCCGCTATACGATATATCTGTCTGTCTATCTGTCTACTGATATTATTATTATTATTATTATTTTTTTTTTTCAAGTTATGGGCACTATTCTTCTAGATGTTTGGGCAGGCAGAGAATGAAGGCGAGCAATGCTTTGCTCATAGATACATCATCTGACGATGATAGTGTAGTTGATTCTGAACTTGAAAATGTATTACCAGATAATGAATGTGAGAGTGTGGCTGTCAAAGATCTACGTAACACTAAATAAGAGCTAAAGAGCTAAGAAGACGATAGACAGAGCTAAGAGAGATAGCGATATAGGAAACCAGACAGAAGAGACACAAACCCTATAAATAGTTCTATAACGGGACACACTCGTGTCAACAAAGAGGGCACTGAGTGTGCGTGAGCTGGGGTTACCCAAGAGACTGGGAAACCCGCCTCACGAGAGCAAGCATATAATACTGGTTACTACAACCAAGTGACCAGCGTGCTGGGACTCCAAGCACACAAACTAGCGGACGCACGGAGAACCGATCGCTCGTGGCTGAACACGCCACCATGAGCTTGGGTCAGACAGAGACTTGGACGGCGTAGGGAACAGACTGTATATCCGCTGTGGATACTTTGATGTTAAGGACAGTATCAATAGTTAGAACTTAAGTTTAGCTTCAGTAGTTAGTATCATTAATATCATCTCCTTAATACATCTTTGTAATATACTATGATGTTTAATACCGATGTGGTATTCCGCTCGTGGAGCTCATTTACGATCAGCTCCTAATAAAATGTATCCTTTTGCAAACAATACGAGTTGTCACTTTCGTGTGGTGCAAAAGTAGGGAATCCTTGTATGCCTGTCGCAAGTGAGTTGCTGACAGGCAGGATACCATTTGGTGTCAGAAGTTCCTTGAACCACCGCCAATACCATTTATCTACCATTTGGTGTCAGAAGTTCCTTGAACCACCGCTCATTACCATTTGGTGTCAGAAGTTCCTTGAACCACCGCTCATTACCATTTATTTACCAGTTAAATTACCATTTGGTGTAAAAAGCACCTTCAACCATCGTACCGTTTGGTGTCAGTAATACCTGAACCAACGATAATTATCAATAAATTACCATTTGATTATTATTTAATTACCATTTGTGGGGCTTGAACCTCATTCAAGCACGTTAATTTACTATTTGTTGGTAATTCTATAGAAAGTTATTTGTGATATTTGTATGATTTTTGATGAAAACGTGTGCAAATATGTATCAAATTGCAAATTTAACCACCATTTGTGAATCATTTTGTGTGATACAGCCATAATGTCAACGTACATCACATTCACGTATGTACTTATGCAAAAATAAATTCTTTTTGCACAAGAATAGTAAATTAGAGGTTAAACTAAAGTCATATAGCGCAGCTCAGTCAGAGAAGATAGAAAGTGAAGACAAGACGACATTGACATTCATTTTACGATTCATCCTACAATTCATGACGATCATCTATACTATCATAACATTCATTCATTAACATCATTCATCATTATTTATACCACATTTACAAGTTACCAACAGCATAAAATTGATAACAAACATGTATTTATATCACATGCATGTTTCTAATATGTTGATGCTCTACTAAACAGAGACATCAGTTGTACGGTCAAGTCGATCATTTGTGTGTACGAAAGACGAGGGTGGAACATCCCAAGTGCCGTATTTTTTCCAGCAGATTAGATGAGTATATTTTCCAATAATTTTGATAATCACCACGTTAACCATGCATCTTTTTTTTCAGTGAGAATGTAAATGTCTAACACCTAACTGTAAAACTATTTTGTGAAATTATATTGATATCAGTCGTAAAATAACATAAAGCCAGAAAATGTCATCATTAAATGAGTGCATCCAAGATGGCAAAGAACTAGGCCATACTGGAGAGAAATTAGAGAAATGGGCAGAACAAAGATACAAGGAGGAAACTGAGAGAAAAACTGCTCGAGAGAGGGATGAAAGAGCAATAGAAAGACAGCATCAGAAAGAGATGAAGGAGATAGAGGAAGCTACCAAACAAAAACAGCTAGAATTAGACCAAGTCACCAAACAAAAGCAGTTAGAATTAGATCAAATCACAAAACCAACAGAATTAGAAATGAAACAAAAACAGATAGAGATGGAAGACGCCATTAAACAAAAGGAATTGGAAATAAAGCAGAAACAAATAGAGGTGGAGTCACAAACGAAATTAAAGATGAAAGAGATGGAGATTGACTCAAACATCCAGATAGCTTCTACTAAACAGAAGAGTCAGGAAGAACAAAATAAATTCTCTAAATATAAGGGGCTCATCAAGCCTTTCAGCCAAGGCGATTCAATTTCAGCTTGGACTGAGAATATAGAATTCCAACTTAAAAGTCAGAAAATACCATTGGAAGACTGGGCAATGATCTACATGAGAAATCTCTGTGGCGAGCCATTAAAGGTTATAGAATCAATACCAACAGATCTAAGAAGTAACTATCAGTACATCCATGATAGGATTATGCAACATTTCTACTCGATGCTCCTGGATATCAGATCCAGTACTCACAGATAAAACCAAAGCCAACTGAAACGTTCTTAGACTATGTTTCAAACGTGCAAAGTATATTCAATAAATGACTTAAGGCAGCAAAAGTAGGGAAGAATTTTGATAAATTACAGGACTTAATGGTGATGGATAAAGTCATATCCACAGTTCCTACCCCTTTTGCTAAGTTCCTTCAACAAGCAGACATTGAATCTATTGAACAACTTGAAAAACGTGGTTCAGCTTACTTTTCCTCAAACCGCGACATATTTAAAACAGCGATACATGATACTGAGATCACTGCTTTTGTTAAGAACGTACCTAGCAGGTCTTACAATCAAAAAGAGTATCATAAAAAAGATAAACCTTATCAGAAGCCACCACATTGTGTATACTGCAAATTATTTCATCCGCAGTACTCTATGTGTGATAAAAGTCCATCATATCCTGCTCATCTAGAAATGATGATGAAGAAGCAGGAAAGCAAACGAACCTCATACAAACGAGCTGTTAAATGTTTTTTATCAGAAGTATCTTGGTGAGAAGAGGGTGAGAAGAGAAATTGTTAGGCCAGAAGATTACACGGTTGAGTTTGTTAAATGCCGTACTTTCTCTGGAAACATTGAGAAATACTCACTGGCAAAAGTGCACATAAACAACCCGTTCCTTTCCGGCACATTTACGTGCGCGATTTTGCATAATCCCTGTACTGACCTAAGTTTAGGTTGCTTGGCATCATTAAAGCAGTGTACTGATGACGAAATACTAGCCTGGAAACAAACACACATGGCTAATGCTGTAACAAGGTCAGATACTCAAACACACTATACTGACCTACAAAATGAAATGTTACAGCTGTTAACACCCAGCGGGGCTAGTAACAATAACACGCGCCAAGAGTTTATCGAGGCACAACGCACCGATCAAACTATCGCACCTTATTTTAACTTGTTAGGTGAGCGAGTGAAAGTAACTAAAAATGCATCTTGGTATTTTAAAATGAATAAGGGAATTCTCATGCGTTATTATAACACCAATAACCATGAAATTCAGCAGACGGTGTTACCTGTAAAACGCCGACAAAATGCGTTAAAGATTTCGCATGAGTCACCGTTTGCTAAACATTTGGGTTATAACAAAACGAGAGCCAAAACGTTATCATACTTCTATTGGCCTAAATGTGAGAACGATATTAAATCTTTTTGTCAATCATGTACTATTTGTCAACATACAGTAAGAAAGGGAAAGCATGTAACAGCCAAGGCCCAAGGTTCAATATTAGCTTCTCGAAAGAGACCACTCGAATATGCAAATAAGGGTTCCAAAACCCTAAACCTTGAACCCGATCAAGAGGTGCTGCTTTTACTACCAGATAAACGTAATTTGTTACTAACGTCATGGCAAGGGCCATTCAAAGTTGAACGAAAAATATCAGATGTCGATTATGAAATATCGATAAAGGGAAAATTAAAGATATTTCATATCAACATGCCTTATTTCTCACGACAAGAACTGACGAGAGACGAACACAATGCACCTACATCAAGCAATCGGACGACAGACGTACACAGCACAACTACACTAGGTAGGGCGACACAGGACGACGACAGCGCAAACACACCTAGCCAGGAAACAGAACACACAGCTAGCACAACAACAGTACTTAATCAGACAGATGACGACGGAATAGAATTACCAGTCCCTACAGTAGACAAGACTGGGATAATCGATAGCATACGGTTAGAAACGAAACTCACAGACGAGCAACGACGACAAATGATAGAATTAGTGACAGAGTACAAGGACATTTTTTCCGACATCCCAGGTAAGACAGACAGAATAGAACACTCAATTATTCTGACTGATAACACCCCGATAAAATGTCGACCTTATTCCATCCCACTAAATTACAGGGAAAGTCTCGACAAAGAACTACTATCTCTTGAGTCGAGTGGAATAATTCAGAAATCACAGTCAGAATATTCTTTTCCTATCGTCCTTGTCACCAAAAAGGACTCGACGATTCGCCTCTGCGTCGATTATCGGCGGTTAAACAGTGTGACCAAGGTCGATGCAGAGCCGATCCCGTCATGTGAAGATCTTATCCTTGATATGTCAACATCTCGTATCTTTTCTAAACTTGACCTTACGAAGGGATATTGGCAGGTCCCGATGGAAACAATGTCTATCCCTTTAACAGCTTTCTCAACACCTCTAGGTCTATATGAGTGGCGTTTTCTTCCTTTTGGCCTTCGTAATGCTCCAGCCACCTTTGTCCGACTAACTAGGGATATTTTGCACGGAGTAACTAATACATCTACTTATATTGATGACATTTGTATTCATACCGCAGACTGGACATCACACTTACAGAAACTGCGACATGTCTTCGATAGGTTGCGATTATTCGGGCTTACAGTGAAACCAACCAAAGTAGAGTTGGGAATGGAAGAAATTGACTTCCTAGGCCATACCATCTGCAGAGACCAACTCAGAACAGACGAGAGAATGGTGACCAAGATTCTCAATTTGACTATGCCAACGACCAAGAAACAGGTCCGAAGTTTACTTGGTCTCGTCAATTATTATAGCAAATTTATACCCAATTTAGCTGAAATTACCAGCGATTTTTCTAATATTTTGAAAGCATCTGTAAAATTGAATGTTAAAGATGCAGAGTTAATTGGTGCCTTATCAAAGTTAAAACGAATGTTTAGCGTTCATCGTATATTGCGCTTGCCTAATCAGAATCTTACCTATTTCCTTTGTACAGACGGAAGTGCTATTTCCATTTCTTGCGTCCTAGGCCAATTTTATGAGGGAAAGTTTCACCCGATAATGTACGTAAGCCGTAAGATAAGCCCAGCTGAATCAAGATACTCAGCATCTGAATTGGAAGCTTTAAGCGTGATCTATTCCGTGAGGAAACTTCATAGATTCCGGGCAGGTACAGAGTTTGTTATTGAAACCGATAATTCGCCTCTAACTGTCATGCAGTCTGGTATCCCTCACAACAACAGGATCTACAGGTGGTCCCTTATACTTCAAAATTATGCCTTTACCATCAAACATTTGAAGGGAACCCTGAACTCTCTGGCCAACACTTTGAGCCGACCTTCTTGCATTGAAATACCTGAAATACGAGAAGAGAGCGACCAAACATCACCAGAAACATGACACTGTAATTATGTGCCTTATGTGGTGATTATGTTCACTATAAGTGCGTTATCATCGCCAGTCGTTGAAATATGTGTAATATTAACAGTGCCAGTATGAGTAAAACGAACAGACGCATTAGTATCTGTCTACACCACTACCACTTATACAACCCGTGAGTTGATCGAAGTGTTAGATGTGAACCTACACAAACTGGTAGGAAACTATGTATATAAACACTACCCAGGAAGGAGAGCGTAAATCAGACTTTGTCTAGTTGAACTCTATGTTTGAGAACAGTCTACAAAGAACAGTGCTCCAACATCACACCTGGATGGAATGGATTAGTGTAGTTAGATAGAGAAAAAAAATGTGATATGTATATAATATGTTTTTATAAACAGTTGCGTATAACTTCATATTTTGTAGTGAAAATACGATCATAAATGTTGAATTACGTATAGAACGTTATTTATGTCATTTCAGAGTTATAATTCACCTACATTTAGTTAAGAACTCATTTAAGTTAACACCTACATCATATTTTCAATTATGAGATAGTGCTTTAATTTACTACCATTTAAATATACTTATTTATAGATTTAATTAGTTAAAACATCATTTACAAATTAACCCGGTCATTTAGTAATTAAGATCATTTTTATGTACTAAAACACTTTAAGGTAACTAACCCACTTTTCTTAAATGTAATTAATTAGTTAGATTATTTCCCTTAGGTTAATTTAGAACAGTACACCAACTTACAATAGATTAGTTAGGTCAGTTATTACCATAGGATCGGTAACAAACCATCCTCGCAAACATGTATATTTTGTATAGATATGACGAGTGCAAAGGGACAGCACAGTCATTGGCTTGAAAACCTGTTTAATTCAGCCAACAATTTAATGTGAATATTTATTGTTCATTCAGTTAATATCTTGTGAACCATATTTTAATGACGAATTAATATTTTAAAATTAATGTTGTATGAAAGTTGAACGAAAGATGTGTGAATGGGAGAGAGAAAGAATTAAAAGAAGAGAGAGAGAGAGAGAGTAAGATTTAGCGGTAATTTTTTGTCACCGCACAAGACGACTTGTTGTAACTTGTCTGTGTCAATCTGTGTGAGAATGTGTTGTTAGATTTTTTAAGTGTGTAGTTGCTATACTTCAGTGATAGTCATAAGGAAAATACTTTGAGCATCTTAAAACGGAAGTATAGTCATGAATCAGGAAACAAACTCGTTTGTGGCTACAATAAACCGCTTTACGGCGCTCGAAAGAGTACATATATGTAAAATATAAACGCATACACATGTTAGCAAGTTACATACACTTTAGTTTAATAGAAAACACGCAAACAACCAGGAAAACTAACACGTAAAATTGCATACATCATTTTCTGCAAAGTACGATAACTCGACCCAGGGGACACAATAACATCTCGAAAACCTTACTTTAACACTCAAAATATTTCTTCACAAGCGGAAGCTCAAAGGTGAAGAGTAGAACTTAAAGCATGTATACTAGTTGGGGCTAATATTATATGGGAACATGAACATTCATTGCTCATGTGTTGTACTCGTAACATAGGCAACTTGTATGGGTTGTAAAATTTGGACAATGGGAGGACAGGTCATAAGACATAAATCATGAGACATAAGTCATAAGACATGAGTCATAAGACAGAAGTCAGGACATAAGTCATAAGACAACGGTTCCGGATCACACAATTCCCAGAAGTATAATGATAGTCTATATCCAGCTGTACTAGTGTGATGGGCTACTCAATTAGCCGAGTGAATTAATATAACAGTGTGACGAGGGAAAGGAGAGATTTTGTCCTATCCCCAGAAGAGAAATATACAACTTACGAGGTCTTTGACAAAATTAGACAGCCAATTTTTGAGTATCATACAACGTGTTACACCCATGAGTTAAAAGGTTGTAACACTACACGGAGGGAAAGAGAGCCTGTCAAAGATCTACGTAACACTAAATAAGAGCTAAAGAGCTAAGAAGACGATAGATAGAGCTAAGAGAGATAGCGATATAGGAAACCAGACAGAAATAGTTCTATAACGGGACACACTCGTGTCAACAAAGAGGGCACTGAGTGTGCGTGAGCTGGGGTTACCCAAGAGACTGGGAAACCCGCCTCAGGAGAGCAAGCATATAATACTGGTTACTACAACCAAGTGACCAGCGTGCTGGGACTCCAAGCACGCAAACTAGCGGACGCACGGAGAACTGATCGCTCGTGGCTGAACACGCCACCAGGAGCTTGGGTGAGACAGAGACTTGGACGGCGTAGGGAACAGACTGTATATCCGCTGTGGATACTTTGATGTTAAGGACAGTATCAATAGTTAGGACTTAAGTTTAGCTTCAGTAGTTAGTATCATTAATATCATCTCCTTAATACATCTTTGTAATATACTATGATGTTTAATACCGATGTGGTATTCCGCTCGTGGAGCTCATTTACGATCAGCTCCTAATAAAATGTATCCTTTTGCAAACAATACGAGTTGTCACTTTCGTGTGGTGCAAAAGTAGGGAATCCTTGTATGCCTGTCACAAGTGAGTTGCTGACAATTATTATTATTATTATTATTAGAAGAAGAAGAAGTAGTAGTAGTAGAAGAAGAAGAAGAAGAAGAAGAAGAAGAAGAAGAAGAAGAAGAAGAAGAAGAAGAAGAAGAAGAAGAAGAAGAAGAAGAAGAAGAAGAACAAGAAGAAAGAGAACAAGAAGAAGAACAAAAAGACGGTGAAATGTGGTCGGGCCAAGAAACAGTACCGCTTTGTAAGGATCATTCAAGACCAAGAAATGACAGATGAAATCTTCCAGGTGACAGTGCTGCTATTCTGCTGTTCATCCTTAGCAGCTGGCCTTTCTGGGCTATCTCAAGTGGTTCAGTGAGCGGTCATCCTGAGGTCTGGATCCAGCCATTAGACATTTGCCATATTGTACATATGTCAGTCTAGTACATGCACTGAACAAACACGAGGCTTGGGCTGGTGATTACTGTTTTTTTTTTTTTAGAGTGTTCATTAAAATACAAGCATGAAACAAACATAATTAAATCACTTTCGTTAAATGTCAGAAAAAGAGTGCCGACATATTATCAATCAATCAATCATGTGCCATGCCGGAAAGCGTGGGCGGTCATGACTCGCCATTTCACTCGATCACCAGTGTCGTGGATCAGCTCAGTGTTCCTGTCTCGTCCATGCCATGTGGCCAAGCCATCCAGGTATTTTCCTCTTGGTCTTCCTCTTGGTCTGTTCCCCTCGATCTTGCCAGTTGTCACTAAGTTCTCCAATCCATTTCTTCTCATAACATGTCCAAAAAATTTTGACTGTCTACGTCTAATTTCTCTAATCAGTTTACGATGTTCATTTGTCTCCTGTAGTACTTGGTCATTGGTTTTTCTGTCTGTCCATGGTATTCTTTGCATTTTCCTCAGAAACCACATTTCTGCAGCCATCAGATGCTTTTCAGCTTGACTGCTCATTGTCCAAGTTTCACATCCATACAAAAGAACAGGCTCTATGTATCCCCTCAACACTCTTTTTCTCGTTTCAATTGACATCTTTTTATTGGTCAGAATGTTTTTCATCTTGCTAAAGGCTACTTTCGCCATGGCGATTCTTGTTCTAATCTCTTCAAGGCATCTCCCATCAGATGTTATAACTGTTCCAAGATAATTGTACCGATTCACTTGTTGAAGAATATTTCCATTTACTTGTATATTACATTGTGGCACTTCTTCCTTCCTACTGACGACCATAACCTGAGTCTTTTTACAATTTAATTCTAACCCCAGTTGCTCACTGTGTACAACAACCGCATCTACTAATTGTTGCAGGTCCTGCGCATTGTCTGCAATTAATACTGTATCATCTGCATATCTAATGTTATTGATGTTTCGTCCTCCAATGCTGATTCCATTTATATCCTCTACATTTCTGAAAATATTTTCACTGTACAGGTAAAAAAGATCTGGAGATATCACACATCCCTGCCTAACACCTCTCTTAATTGGCTGATACTGTCCCACTTCATTATCAATCCTTATTGCAGCTTGTTGTTTCCAATATATGTTTTTTTATAAGTCTAATGTCTTTCCCATCAATTTGTAGATCTGCAAGCATATCCACCATGCTGACATGTCTAATGCTATCAAAAGCCTTTGTATAGTCAATAAAGCAAAGATGTATATCCTTGTTTACTTCCATAGCACGTTCAATAACTGTTCGCAGCATATACACAGCATTTACTGTATCCTTTCCTTCTACAAACCCGCATTGTTCTTCCCCTATTTCAGGTTGTATCTTCTTCCTCATTCTTTGCATGATAATTCTTAGCAAAATCTTTGTGATGTGACTCATTATACTAATTGTTCTATGTTGATCACATTCCAAGGATATTACATATTATATGTAACCTGTTGTACAGTATGGCAGTGAATCTTAGAAAGTGAACCAACACATTGGGCAGAGCCTGGGGTCAGCGGAGATGTGGTTTCTGAGACGAATGTTGCAAATATTAGACTGCCAGAGTAACTGACAATGATTGACTGGAAAATACTAATGACAGTTGAAATGTATATGCCACAATAAAAAAGAGACAATGTTCTTTGGTCACATAATGAGGAGAGCGACACTGGAGAAAAGCTCACGAAAGACTCGAACGTTTACGCCATTTGGCAAGGCACATTCTTCTGCTTCTTCTTATTATTCAATCAATCAGGTGCCGTCTCCTCAACGAAGGTTCGCTGAAATGGATCTCCAGCACGGTCTCTGACCCTGACTGTACATTCTGTCAGATTGCTGCTCGTCCATCTCTTGATGTTATCTTCTCACTTGTATCGTTGTCTATTGCTGCTCGTCCATCTCTTGATGTTATCTTCTCACTTGTATCGTTGTCTATTGCTGCTCGTCCATCTCTTGATGTTATCTTCTCACTTGTATCGTTGTCTATTGCTGCTCGTCCATCTCTTGATGTTATCTTCTCACTTGTATCGTTGTCTATTGCTGCTCGTCCATCTCTTGATGTCATCTTCTCACTTGTATCGTTGTCTATTGCTGCTCATCCATCTCTTGATGTTATCTTCTCACTTGTATCGTTGCCTACGTTTTGCTTGCTTGCTTTCAACCTTACCCTCCTTATGATTTTTATAAGAGTTCCGGTACGAACATTGGGCCTTATCGACGTCAAATTGGAAGCACGAGACTCGAGTTTCGCTCGCGTTTGAGCTCGTCAGTAGTACAATCCCTGACTGCACCCGGGATCGAACTCCGGATCACTGGCGTGTGAAGCGGGTGTGCAAACACTTAACCACGCGGCCCACGCTAGACGCGACCATGTGGTTACGTGATTAAGTGGTTACACTTCTGACTCACACGCCAATGATCCGGAGTTTGGTCCAGTCATGGATATGCACTCCTGACGAGCTCAAACGCGAGCGAAACGAGAGTCTAGTGCTTCCAGTCTGATGTGGACAAGGCCCAAGATTCATACCAGAATACGCCCAGCGTTGCCAGTAGTGGGTTGTCCTCAATGTTCAAACCTCAAACCCCGAAACAACCAAATAAATCAATTTTATAAGAGTGTTATGTCTATTTATGTCTTTTTAATGGCTGAAATATTTCACTTGTCTCTTTTTTAAAAATTTCTTTCATCAACTCTCGTTTCATTTCCAGTATTTTTAGAACCTCTGTATTTGATTGTTTTTGTTTCCATAAAATACGACATATTCTTCTGTATATCCACATCCACTGTCCTTGAAATGTAACCCCCCCCCCCCCCCCCCCAAAAAAAAAAAAGAGTTCTTGCACGTTACATAGAACCAGTTTTAACATACGACTCCGAATCCTGGACAATTAGTAAACAGGCGAAAAAAAAAATTACGAAAGCCATGTATATGTGGTTTTAAAGAAGAATGCTGAGAATTAATTGTACAGCCAAAATGAGCAATCAGGACGTTTTAAGGGAAACTGAGTTGCAAAGACAATTTATCATAAACATCAGAAAAAGGCAGTCATCGTTTTTGGCCATGTTATGAGAAGACAAAAACTGAAACATGTTGTGACAACCTGAAAGATTTGCAGAAACAGAGATAGAAGAAGACAGCTTGAAAATATTATTGACATGCTTGTGTGATGGCACTGAAGGGAGTCAACAATCGAATTGATCCATGACTTCGGCCAGCAAGGATGATACCCACATTTCCAGGGCCTCTATTCGACTTTCTAATCGCTTATTCAATGTCTAGTCTTCCTTGCCATATAGTAGTGTTGAATATACATACCATTTGACAATTCTCATTTTTAATGCGTTGTCGATATCTCTAGATGTTAATACTGATTTCATAATGTTGAAAGCATTTTTGGCCATTACAAATCCTTTTTTTTTTAAATTTCTGTTTCACTTCTGCCATCATCTGTTATTACATGTCCTAGATAGGAGAAATTTGTTGCTATTATTATTAAACACCTTTAAAATTTATTGTATTACACTTTTGAAAGAGACTTCTAAGAACAATATTTTGTTTCATAGCGAATCTTTTGGTATACTTTCACCTCCACCCCTCCCCTCTCTCTCTCTCTCTCTCTCTCTCTCTCTCTCTCTCTCTCTCTCTCTGTGTGTGTCTCTCTCTCTCTCTCTCTCTCTCTCTCTCTCTCTCTCTCTCTCTCTCTCTCTCTCTCTCTCAGAATGTTCAAATATGTCTACATGCCCACATCTTTAAATATCAAACTGGTATCTATTATATGGAATTAATGATGTTCGATCCTATCACAAGGCCAGAAAGACAGCCGCCCAGGACTCAGCACTGACTTTACAAAGGCACACACAGTGTGCGCCGATTGATTGTCCTCACCATGGGAACACAATAGCCTGGCACCGGAACTACACGTGGGAGACGAGCTGCACGTGTTCAGCGAACGCCGTGTGTGAAGAAGGCCGCGAAATTAATCAATCAAGGTATTGACAACACTAGCACGGCGTGCCTGCTTCTTGGTGCGTGTGTCCGTGTTATAAATAATTCTGGGCAATGAACACACAATTTACAACCGAACATTTTGATTGAGAAATGTAATCCTCGAATAGCAGCTTCTAAAGGAAACAAAGAATAACAACATCGCAATTTGCGGTGTAGGTTGTATTCTGCGACTTGGGAAGATTGAAAATCTGTAATGAAAAGCAATGCTAGAAATTACCTGTTCTGTTGCTTTTAGAAATAAAAAATAACCTGGACTTTAATCCATCGGCTAAATGATATGTATTTAATTGATTCAGTGCCAAACAAAACGTAGGTTGGGACCAAACAATTTACACAAGCAAAAGAGCAAACATTATAATATAGGGTGTATTTTTAATGACTGGGTGTTTTTGAAAATATTGCCGTTCCAAGTTTTGTATTCACCATCTGTGGAGTTGATGCAACATTAAAGTTAAATACAAAACTTGGAACGGCAATATTTTCAAAAAACGTCCACAGTCATTAAAAATACACCCTATATAAAATTCAATTTATTGAGTATTGAAACTGCGGAAGATACCACGAAACAAAAAAAAAATTACACGACGACCCTAGTATGGCTATATGTCTTTCTGTCTAAATGAGAGGTCCTTCATCATTGAATCAGTTAAATATTGCACGTGTTCGTTGACCCGTCCCCGTTTCCGTGTACAGTGTCTTGTGTGTAAGATTTGGGAGAGGAAAACATGATTCCTAATGCCCTCTAGTGGTGTGCATTGGAAGATACTGTTAAAGCTGTCTGTACATCGTCTGCTGTCGTAGCATGTTACGTGATACATAATTCGGTGTTGAGGCACGTTCAATGGAATATACAATGTCGGGAATATGAAAACAATGCATGGACCTCATCTCTGGAGATGTAAGGTATGCCATCCGGATCTTAACTGGGTAGATGCTTATATCTCTCGTCAGATTGCAACGGGCGCCATTAGTATTAGAACTATTCGCTCGCTGTTGAAGAAAAGGATTGAGCGCTTGTGACAATGCCACGAGCGCAGGGATGTCGGTTCTTAACTCGACTCAACTTAACATATGTAGAAATAGTGAGTGGCACCTTACAGTTTTGACAGACCAAAGTATGTGAGTTGGAATTTGACCAAAATTCCAGTAGAAATAATACTAACAATAAAAACACATGAGAACACTGCAGATGTAGATATGTAAGAATAACACTAACAACAACACACGAGACACTAAAGCTGTAGATATATAGAAACAACAACAACAACAACAACAACAACAACAGCAGCAGCAGCAGCAGCAGCAACAGCAACATGAGCAACAGCAACAACAACATCAACAACAACAACACACAAGAGCTGTAAATATGTAGAAATAACACTAACAACAACATACCAGAAACTACAGCTGTAGATATGTAGAAAAAACAACAAAAACAACATAACCAACATAAACAACAACACACGAGATACTACAGCTGTAGATATATAGAAATAACACAACAATAACAACAACAACAACATACGAGACACTACAGTTGAGAGATGTATAATTAACACTAACAAGGACACACGAGACACTACAGCTGTATATATGTAGAAATAACAATAACAATAACAACAACAACATACGAGACACTACATCTGTACAGGTGTATAAATAACAATAACAACGACACTCGAGACACTACCACTGTAGATATGAAGAAATGGGCCTAATAGCAACACACGAGACACTACAACTGTAGATATGAAGAAATAACACACGAAACATTACAGCTGTTGACACTAGAATAACAGTGTCTCACAAGACATGAGGACATGAGACACTGCAGCTATGGGTGGTAAAACAACGTTAAGAGCAACTCATAGAACACTACAATTGTAGAAATGTAGAAACACTGTATAATTATAACACACGAGACACTACAGCTGTAGACGTACAAGAACAACACCGTTTATAATAACGCAAAACAATAAAGCTGTGGATACACAGTAACAACCCTGTATAATAACACACGAGACACTACCACCTAGACCCGTGGGAAAAATACTGTCTAACAACAACATACAATAACAACAATACACGAGGCACTACAGTGGCAGACAGTAGAAATAACAGTCTTACAGCAGCACAACTTCATAAGACTGCAGCCATTAACAGACAGTTCACATTCCCATTTCGGTGTTTTGAAAATAAATATCGCCCAATGTGTAACGTTAATTAATACACAAATTATACAGCTTTAAAAATAAAACAGAAGAAAACGCGTAAGCTTAAAAAATAACACGAGATAAAAACCGTCAAAGCTGCCCCAATAAGAAAAATAATAAAGCTGACCTGCCGATGAATCAATGTAATCAAGTGAAAGAGGACAACGGTTGTTGAGATGAAATAATGATTGAATTCATAAGTTTATTTATGCCTGTGATCAGCTGATTGTAAATAAAATCCGAGGGGATCGCTACAGTTGTCAGTTTTATGAATTACGAGTGAAACTGAATGCCCTCACCTGGCCATCTCAAGAGTCAAGCACACGTCAGGACAAGCGTCCATTCCTGCTGTGCTAGGAGCAAACCGCCTCGTCTAACACCTAAACTTCACTCAACTGCGAATAAGATGGTGGGTTGTCTTCTAACCTGGTTGTTTGATCACTAAATGCTTGAACACACAAAGCAAACAGCTGGCCAAATGTCAAAAAGTGTATGTTAAATTATTCTGTCCAAGGGAAAACCTAGGCCCCCGTATTGCCTCATTTCATATGATTATCATAGATTTGCTAACGTGAGATCATTGCTACTTGCATAATATGGTGGTATGCAACTGGCAATGCGATGCCGTACGACATGGGTGTACGGGTGAGAAGCGGTCACTCACCTGCTTGATGATGGCGCTCTGAGCAAGCCTGACCAGGTCAGGCTTGGTCTCACCGTCCACGACATCGGCTGCACTCCCATCATTGGAATCTGTGTCCATGTTGAGTCGACGAAAGGTCGCTGCATAGACAGGGGTCTAGACATGTGATGGCGCACACTTGGCTTAGGACGAGAGACTGGCTGTTACTGTAGCGTTTTCATTGATTGGATGTTGAGGAGAGAATCGTCGCTTTACCCAGCTCTGTTTACATAGTTCTACTCTTGGTATAAAAAGTTCACAGTTTCACAGAGCATATAAATATTGCACAATACAAACTGACATCTTTCGGTACGAAAACCGCGTTGATACATTTATGTTGTTGAAAGAAATAACAGGAAAAACGCTTTCCTCTAGTACCGTAACCACACAGAGTCCATGCGGCGCTGGCTACCCACGCCAAGACTTATCGATTTCAACATGAGCGCCAGGCATGTACACTGCGATTCCGATTCCAGAACACGCTGGGAGCGGTTTGTCAATTCCAGAATGTTAACCTTAACCATGACAAATATAGCTGTGAAACAATGACACATAACCACTAGGAGATAGGAAAACACAGTCATAGCACGAGGAACATCGTACTAATCCTTTCACTGTAGTCTATATCAAGAGTACTATCTTGAATGTACATCATTTGTTAATACTATGAAATGAAGGAAAAATGTAGTTACACTATGGCAAACAGGATTGTTAATCGATGTATTCTTGTTGCATTGACGCGCGTTAAACTTGCCTCATCGGTTCATTTTCAACGTAATTATTTTGTGTGTGTTGGAATGTTTTGTCTCGGTCAATAATTTGCATGCTAGTAAGACATAATTGTGCTGAAATGCCTTGACTGATTACAAGCGAACAATTATATACAACAAGCGGGTGTAATGCCTAAGATAGATGGAAGGCAGCCTTAACATGAATACAACTTTTAATAACAGTTGGGTGCATGTCCTTAGAAGGACTTTGCAATCAGCCCCAACAACTATTGGCTGTTTGTGATTTAATAGGCAATTTTGCGTTCAGTAGTTCGCCATCGCTTTCTAGCCGACCGTCACTTTTACCATCGAAAAAAGCCTTTTAATAGACTTTATGCTAACATGTGTAATTTTTCCAATACAGTAAACTGTGACAGAATTCTGTTCCCCCAATAAGTACAGTTCTGGGGTCGATTTGTTTACTTAAATTTCCTGGTACCAAGTTTAGGTTGGGTCGACATGGGAGCGCAGGTCAATATTAACAATTGGAAACCACCCCGATATGGCACTTAGTTGGTACGACATTATTTTGTGTGTGCATTATACATGACCTGTTCTTTGGAGATGTGATGGGAAGTAAACACGGAGAGGAAGTGAACTGGTCATCTCACGTCGTTTGCCATGACCTTGAATACGTGAAGGCCTTATACTTCACACCTCAAAGGCAGTGTCTGCCACTGAGTTAGCTTTATCTATTTATAATTATGCATATAAAAATAATTTCGCAACGAGTCCTAACAACGGACAGAGTAGGAATCAAAACAGCATTCAGAGAGGAAGGTACATGTAAATACAAATATAAAATTACCGACTGTCTACTAATTTACCCTACTTGTCTTTGGTTCGATCCCCATCGGGGCAGTTTCAAAGTTTTTTTAATTGACATGGGCTCCGAGATTGACCCAGCCCAAAATGGGCTTTGGGAAGTCAAGACTAATGGCTTGATACCGTCCACATCACCCATACACCGCCTTTAGTCTATAAACATATGGGCTTAGCTCTATACACCCAACGCGCCTTTATGTGTTGCAGCCACATTTATCTGCTAGTTGGTTGTA
This sequence comes from Cepaea hortensis, assembly GCA_963921405.1. Lineage (NCBI taxonomy): Eukaryota > Metazoa > Mollusca > Gastropoda > Stylommatophora > Helicidae > Cepaea > Cepaea hortensis. The sequence goes on from OY992878.1 coordinate 85,587,773, forward strand.
GGTTTATTTCATGCAAGATATCTAACCCTTCATAAAATAAAAGCGCGGTTAGGATTTAGTCAGTGATAATATTTGTTGTAATATATTCCGTGTCTACCAGCACCACATCTCCGTTTCCCATGTTTTGCTTCAATTTTACATGATACATCGCTTCTTGTTTTACATGACAGATCGGTTCTATTTTACGTGACAGTTATGCCAAGGGTCTGTATCAGAGGGAAGCCACTGTAACCTTGTGACTAGACGCTCATTTGAGGTCCGGTGGTCGTGAGTTTGAAACCGCATCGAGGCGGATGTATAAACTGGACCTGGGCTCTCCGGTTAACCCAGCCTAACATGGTGACCAGCAAATATCGTGGGAAGTAAAGGCGGCCGGTGTGATACTAACCACAGCACCCACTGAGCTCCACTTGATTTATACAAATATGAATCTGGCCCCATATGTCCAGTTCACCTTAAGGCGTTTAAAACGATCTCTTACTCTTTTTAGTATTATACCACAGCATCTCACAAATCCGGTTAGCGGGGTAGGGGTATCCCCTATCAAAGGAGATGTAAGACGCCTCCTTTCCTCCGTTAGTCTACGGGACACCCTTGGGCAAGGTGGAGTACCCGTTTAGCCCCCCGATCAGGGTTACGTGAAGCCATGGAAGCAGGTGGTGGATGGAGTGTGAGAGCAGCCGACAGATTGTTGTTGGTTATGGTCTTGCACTCTGTGGCGATAGGCAGATGATCTCATCAGTAGAGACAATGGCTATGGCCACCGACTAATACAGTCACTGCCCAGAAGGAAAGCAATGGCAAACTACCTTCTGCAAAATTTGCCAAGAAACCATAGCAACCATGAAAGAAAACATAATAAGAAAGAGATCTGGTGGCGAGACCCCCAGGCCAGGCAGATCAGATAACACTAGTGAAGAGTGTGACACAGGGACCAGTACTAGTAATCGTGATGACGTGTAGCAGTATGGGTATATTGGGTGGGCAAAACTACAGCACGCTTGAGCATCAGGATGGAATGGGAAGAAGGATGCTCAAGTCGTGACGTAGTTTGTTGTTAGGAGTCAACATCTGGGCCTGGAAGAGAGAAGACGCCATGTTGTATGAAGGTTGTAGAAGTTGTCATCAAGATGCAATAAACCTCTAATTATACTAAAACAAAGAACTCGTTAGGCCTACTCTGTTATATATCCATAAATGGTGCCAACGACTCAGGATCGGAACTTGGAGGGTTGCGGAATCACAATACGCTGTCCAACATCGAAGTAAATTACAACGTTTTGAAGATCTTGTTCCGCTCACGTCAATTACCCAGAGACAGAAATACGGCACGGTTTTAAACATGTATTGAACGAAAAAAGCGAAGTTGAAAAATGGCCACTAAGTCGTCTGTGAGAATTACAGCAGCCAAAAGCCCGGCTAGGGGTGGTTGTCTGTAATTATTTTTCAGAATCCTCGCTATAAGGACCTCTTGTCAGGAAGCCTTACTGGTGGTGAAGTCCAGTCCGCTCTCAAATCGTTTTCAAGCCTTACTGGTGGTGAAGTCCAGTCCGCTCTCAAGTCGTTTTCGGGCTCTGTTGTGTGCGAGAGCCGCTGTCAAGTCTCCCGGCTCTGTTGTGTGAGAGAGTCGCTGTCAAGTCCTCGCCGGGCACTGTGGCATTGTTGTTCGAGCGGTTTGCTAACGGGATTGATTTTGGCGGACGACATGGAGATACCTACTTCTGATCGTACTTCCCACTGTTGCAGGGACTTCAAAGACTTCTGCATTCCGCCATACATAGTAAGTAGACTGAATCGTTGTCACACAGCCTGCTCGTTACCATAGCCGTTGCCTGAACTTTATCATTTTCAAGAGGCTTGGTATAGCCGTCGCTTTACACTGTTCACTTCAAGAGGCTTGTTATAGCCGCCGCTTTACATTTTTTACCTGCATTGTCGGTTGTTTCAACGGGCTACCTACCAGGGCCGCTGCCGTACAATGTTGTGTCAGGGAACTGACCAAGGCTGCTCTCTGATCGCAGTCTGATCGTGGTGAGGGCCTACTGTCGAGAAAAGCTGCTCTCTGATCGATGTCTAATCGTGTGAAGTTGGGAGGTGCTGCTCTTTGAACGCAGTCAATTGTTCCAGGCCTTGTCAGAAACCGCAGTCCTTGGGCGTCACTATGCTGGAAACCAAGATGCCTGCCTGCCTTGAGGTTGCTGTATTATCGGGGCTGTTAACTTAGCCGTTACCTTGAGGTCATCGTGTCGTTGGAATGACCTTGGCTGCCGCCTGAAGTGAGGTCACTGCTGGACTTATTTGAGCTGTGAGCTTTCTCCATCATGCCTCTCTGCCCAGTGTGTGATATGGAATGACACTGATTTGGGAACGTTTTTGCTCGAGCATCCTGCGGGATCCTGGAAGTCATTGCCTGTCCGTTTGTGTAGAACCGAAGAACAATGTTGGCTGAGTAAGTGAAGTTTAATTTAAATTAGTTAAGGAGTAGGCATATGTGTATAATTATTTGTTTTAAGATAGAATTGAAGAATTGAAAACCTGATGCATTTTTTTTTAAGATTTGGCTTTGAGTAACCTTTTTCAGAGTATGTGCTAGCGATAGGAAAGCTGCCTACGTATTGAAAACAACAAGGCTTTATATCATAAAAGCGAACGTTTTTGCTCGAGCATCCTGCGGGATCCTGGAAGTCATTGCCTGTCCGTTTGTGTAGAACCGAAGAACAATGTTGGCTGAGTAAGCGAAGTTTAATTTAAATTAGTTAAGGAGTAGGCATATGTGTATAATTATTTGTTTTAAGATAGAATTGAAGAATTGAAAACCTGATGCATTTTTTTTTAAGATTTGGCTTTGAGTAACCTTTTTCAGAGTATGTGCTAGTGATAGGAAAGCTGCCTACGTATTGAAAACAACAAGGCTTTATATCATAAAAGCGTGGTGAGCCACTATGGAAGTCTTTTATAGGAAGTTAGGACGTGTGACAGAGTTGATGGATGGCTTAAAAATGGACGTAGATAGAATTTCGTCTATGATAGAATTGATAAAAAGACAGACGCCTGAACGAACGGAGCACGAGACAGGTAGGAGATATTATGGTATAAACAAGCCCAATAGATGGCAGACGATCAATAGGAATGATAACCGGTGTGGTTACAATTCTAAAGTTGTCAACCATATACATATGAAAGTAGATAAGAGTGAGACACAGAAACATGTAGGAGTTAGTAATGGTCAGAAAAGAAAACGGTGGTCTTGGCCTTCAAAGAGTGAAAACGCAAAAGCCTTGCGAGAGAACTGGTTCCAGATCAGACAATTGCGATATTCGGTGGCAAAGTTGAATAACAGAGAAGGAAACACAGATAAGATTTTGGGTAGTCAGGAGGTATCTTCAGTCTTTTGTGTCAGACAAGAAAGAGAGACTCAGACACAGGTGATTGAGGTGGTAGAAGAAAACACGCAGACACCAGTTGATACAGTAGAGAAAAAAGTCCAGGTACAACCGACTAGCAAAGTAACGAAGGGAAGTCAAACTGACTTAATAGAAATTCAGTCAAAACCAACTTACTTGACTAAGAGAGACACGGTTGAAATTAAGAAGGATAGACAGACGAGAACCAAAGACGAAAAAAGACCAAAGAGGAAGACTATTAAGGAAAGGAATAGTATGATTGTTAATGGAGGTACTGCTATGTCAGGTTCCTCAGGTGTAGACATTAAATTAATCCCTGAATGGTGTAGAAATATTAGGTGTGAGAGTTCAGGTTACGGAGAAGATATTTCTACCACCGCATATTATAGTAAATACTGTGATGCTGAAACAACTACAGATACTGATGATTCGGAGAATGAGAGAATTGCACTACGAGCAGATCCTGACTCGAAGCGTGATGTTTCCTCATACGGTAGGCTTGCTGGTGGACAGACGGACAGAGTTTTGGTTGGTGACTCTTTAGAAATAGATACCAGTTTATATGACAGGAAAGTAGAGAAGGCTAAGAGACGAATACCAAGAGAGAGAGAGAGAGAGAAAGATACTTCCAAAAAGAAAGATGTTTGCCTAGTAGAAAGTGGAACACAAAAACAGCAAACAGCTGAAGCCTCACTGGAAAAAGCTAGAAGTCTCATGAAATCGGTAAGACCATGGTTGTATTTAAATAACCGATACGAGCAGGTTTGAACAAATACATATGAGCTGTCTAAAATAGGCAAATGAATTTTTTTTGGTGTAGCATCACATGATACAAAGTAGGCAATAGTGTTGTTGAGGATAGAGAGTTACGGCAAATGATATTCTACGTGGATACGTAATACACGATATCTTGTGTTTAGTTGCGATGTAGGGAGAGTAAACAAGGTAGAAATTAAAATAGTCCTTTGTCCGGAATGGATAGATACAGAGAGTTAATTAACGTTGAGTGATGTATAACTAGAGCGATTAAAGTAGAGTATGAATGTTCGTACTAGAAGTGGTTCGACTCAGAGCTATGACATGATGTCTGAGATAGTTTCGCTTGGTAGTTTGAGAAGTAAGTATAGTATTGTTGACAGGTGAACCGAGAGTGTCTGATGAGGAGATATAGATTGAGTAGAAATTGAGTATCATGTGTAAAATAGCCAGTTGAGCGCGAGAGTATTAAGAGTAAAAGACTGTAGAAGTTGATGCTTGAAAAATACGAGTTCTTGGTGAGGGGGATGAAGTAATTACGTCATGCTTGCGAAGAAAGAAGAGCTGATTAAATCTGAGAAACTTGTTGTGTGGAGAAGTATAGAATGATAGTTACGAGGTTAGTGGCTCGTCGGAGTGAAGTTGTTCTGAGAGATCGTTGATAGTGCTGGTTAGTGTGTAAGAGAGATATAGTTTGCAGGAGATAATGCTTAGATTATGACCTTTGAAAAGGAGAGTATGAGTGAGAAAAGTAGAAATAAGAAAACAGTTGAATTGTGAAAGTCCTGTTGAGTGTTGAAGTAGTTTGTCTGATAATCCCTTGTTCTTGTAACTGTAAAAATGTAGACAAACATATGTGCGTCGAGTATGGATAGGATGATGACAAGTGATAAATACCGCATGCATGTACGAGGCGTTTAGTACGTGCGTGAGTATAAGTATAGATAAACAGGTGTTCGTCGTGATGCGAGAGTAGTTGTGAGATAAGAGTGAAATTGGGTATCACTGTCTGAGCAAACATAAAATACGAATACCGTGTGAATATGCGAAGAGTGGCTGATAAGTGATGTGATAAAACGTGGAGCATAAAGTAACTGAGTATATGAAAATTGAGAGGTAGAAAGAACATGATTAGAAAGGTGTGATGTCTTTTGCTTGGAATGTGTAATCTTGGACGGAATTTATGGAAGTTGTATGACAGCTTGACAGAAAGAGAGTTAACATTCTGAATGACGTTTCATAAAATATGTTTAGTATTGTTGACAAGGACAGGTTGGAGTATGAATGCCTGATACTGAGAAATGAGGAAAGTGAGGTCCGTTGTCAGTTATAAGTGGTGTGGGTTGCTGTTCTGAAAGAATCCCGATAAATAGGAAGAGGAGTGAAAGATACGGAGGTAAACAAGATTAGTTAAATGAATGTGGGAGAACATGTTCCGATAAATGTGACTAGTATCAGCGTGGTACAAGAACGCTAGGAGAGACTTGGGGATAGCTTAGAGTTGTTGTGGCGAGATGTTGAAAGTACTGATGCAGGAGAATGCATATTAATTGCGTCGGATAGACGAGAAACTTAAAAGTAGAGTAGTTGTATTGGTGAGAGGTCTATAGTAAATAGACAAAGTTTTGTTGGATGTAAGAGGGTGGAGATACCGTAGTTAACGGTAATAATGATTAAGTAGTTGTAGTAATACTTGGAACATATCCAAGGGAAACAATTAGTGTGTCGAGGTACGGTTTCCTTTAGTAGAGAGATGAGTTGTAATGTGCTGAGATAGCCGCCACAATAGTAGTAAGTGAAGTGATTTGTGCTGCAGTTTACAGCGGTTGGTTAGGGTGATATTCCAGATATTGTGATGTGTTAGGAGTTAGTCTGGTAAAAGGTAGAATATTGTGAGGGGAGAGAATCAATGATTGACGGTCATTTATTGATTGATGATTTTTGTTGAGAGAACAGATATTGTTCTAAGTTAGGAATTGATCTGTAGGTAACAGATATATATATACTTGGCAGTGAGTTGTGGTGTTTTCTCGCTTATAAAAATGACTTGTGTGAATAGATATGTGTTACATTGGTTCGTATAGGAGGCCAAGGTTGCTGGGTCACTTTACGTAGTTAATTCTAAGTGAATTATATTTTTTTGAAAACCTTCTCTTTAGCGAGAAGACAGTTGTTTTTATTGAATTTGAGTTTGTAATGCCTCATATATAATATGTTTTTTTGCTTGATTTGGTCCTGTAAAATGATTGTTATTATTTGATTTTAGAATAGGGTTATTGTGTTCTTGGAATTTTGCGTACAAACTATTGGTCCGTAAAAGAGACCAGTAGTATTAGGTAACGATAGAATAGGATGTATGTTATATTATTTTAATATATGTTTTTCTTTGAATGAGTTAATACCTTTAATTGATATGTGGGGAAACATAAATGATGTAAAAAAAAAAAACTTGGGGGGGGGGGGGGTATGATATCCTGTTGTGATTTTATTTCGCTGTTTTGTATGTTAAATAGTAATTAATTAAGTTATGTTTAATTTACATGGTTTTGTCTAGAATAAAGAAAATACATGGGGCTTTATTTAGAACCCTTCGTTCAGAAAATAGTAATAAACTACCGTGGACTAGAAGAGAGACACATTCTCCTTGTGAATAACAAGTTTATGTATATTCTACTAGCAAGATTGCTGTGATAATCAGCGTTGGGAGGTTAAGTTGTGGAAACATACTTAAGTGACGGGGTTACTACACAAGTAAAATGGTTATCGGGAATTTAAGTGAGCATTAATTGAAGATATATGGATTGGACGCCATATTGGGGAAGAAAAGATTAAAGTGAATAACGTATATAGCAGTGGGGTAAATGAGGGGAAAGTTTAGAACATAGTTTCCATGGGGTCAGAAGAGCCATGGTGTACTTTCATAAGAGACACGAGATTGCTGGCTTATAGAAGAAGAAGTGGATAACATGCTACGCCAGGCAATTAACAAAACATGAATTGAATCCATGTTTGACTCCGAAGAATGGTTAAAGACTGTGGATAGCAGTACAATAGTAAAGGGTTGTAAGTGTGTTAATGAGAAATGAACATTGTGGAGACATAATGACATGGGGTTTTTGAGGGTCCGTAATATATGGAATAAGAAAGAATAACGTTAATTGCAAGCAGTAAGGGGTTAGAAGGTCATGGACATGAGTTCAGGGGTGGTATATTGTTGCTGTTGATAACGGCATAAGTAGAGGTTTTAGTAGAGATGCCCATAATAAATGGACATTAAGGGGTCGCTGAAATTTTCGGCGAAATTAAGAGAGAATACTGAGTGAGGTATGAGAGAAGATTAGTTATGAGGTGATGTGTATAAAGTTGGAAGAGGTCTAGAGGGATGATGGACCTTGTTAATTGTGTACTGTCTGTAATATATAGACATTTGGGAGTGAATTTTTCATGGTTGGTACTTGATGCTGTAGATGGCAGCATAAACTGTTACCATAATAAGTGGTACTGTAAAAGAGATAATTGTTTTAGACTTTATTACATAAAGTCTCAAATGACATAGGGGCGTAAAGGTGTGCGTGATTTAGCTAAGTGTGGTTGTTTTAGAGAGAAAGAGTTCTACTTCTTTGAATCTCCGGTGCGCACCGATTCTTTGTCTTTCTATCATGTGCGAGTGTTCTCAGGTTGAAAGTAGAGAATTAGTAAGTAATGTTGGTGATGACAACAGGGAGTTGGTATCAGAAGAGTACAGCGTTTGGAATTTTAAGCGGATCGCTTATGAAGAGAAGAAGGAGTGTTTATTTCAAACCATATGTGTTATGATGCATTGTACAAAGTTGAGATTTAAATGTTATTGAGGATATGCAATTAATATGTGTTATGTTATGAAGAGTCAGAAACGAAGAAGAAGTTCATAGTGGTTTACTATATGACAAGGAAAAGAGTTACGAATAGATTGTTGGTTTGGGGAAGATTAGAGGGGTTGTGAGAGGTAAGGAAAGAGGGGGAATAGAGTAAGGGGATTGGGAGTAAAGACTTTTTAAGGGAAAAAGTCTTTAGAAAACATAGGAAGGTGTAGCAGTATGGGTATATTGGGTGGGCAAAACTACAGCACGCTTGAGCATCAGGATGGAATGGGAAGAAGGATGCTCAAGTCGTGACGTAGTTTGTTGTTAGGAACCAGTCAACATCTGGGCCTGGAAGAGAGAAGACGCCATGTTGTATGAAGGTTGTAGAAGTTGTCATCAAGATGCAATAAACCTCTAATTATACTAAAACAAAGAACTCGTTAGGCCTACTCTGTTATAGACGGAGTTAATCCTGACTGTGTTACCAAGGAAATCCCCTGTGTCAGACTAAGAAACAGAGTGAGAATAGCAACTTGGAATGTGAGAAGTCTGTATGAGGGAAAACATAAAGTAGTGTGTGATGAGATTGAGAAGTTAAACATTCAAATTTTAGGAATTAGTGAACATCGCTGGAGCGGCAAGGGACATTTTACAACTGAAAATGGAAGTATTTTCATTTATTCTGGTAGAGACGCCGGAGGCCAGAGTGGAGTGGCATTTTGTTTAGATAAGACAACTGCAAAATCTTTAATGGGATATAATCCAGTTAGTGATAGAATCCTCACTATTAGACTTAAAGGCCGTCCCAAAAACACAACTCTCATACAGATATATGCACCTACTTCAACAGCTGAGGAGGACGAAATTGAAGATTTTTACAACACACTACAAGACACATTAAATAAGATTGGTCATAATGATATAACAATAATAATGGGAGATTTTAATGCAAAAGTAGGTGCAGGAAGAGCTGAAAATGAGAGACACGTTTTAGGAAAATTTGGATTAGGAAATAGAAATGATGCAGGTGACAAATTAATTGAATTTTGCACAGAAAATGAGTTAAAGATAGCCAACACGCTTTTTAAACAACATCCAAGAAGACTCTTCACATGGAAGTCTCCAGACAGTATTATCAAAAATCAGATAGATTATATTTTAATACAAAGAAGATGGAGATCAAGCATAACATCTGCAAAAACCCTACTTAGTTCAGACTGTGATACAGATCATCAGTTATTAGAAGCAGATCTGAAATTAAAACTCAAAAAGCTTATCCGAGGACCAAGGCCACTTTGTTTTGATCTCACAAAAATACCGGATGCATACAACATAGAAGTTAGGAATCGTTTTGGGGTCTTGATATCTGTACAAGAGGAAATGACACCTGATGAACTGGCAGTACAAGCTAGAGATATCTTGATAACTGTAGCCAAAGATTTAATTGCGACCAAGAAAAAGCAACTTAAGCCATGGGTTACATAAGACACATTAGAATTAATAAAACAACGAAGGGAACTGAAACAGAAAGGAGGTGAATCCGATAACAGCAGGATGAAGTATAAATCTTTAACTCGAGAAATAAGAAAGAACACAAGAAAGGACAAAAAATCAATATATACAAGATTGCTGTACCAGAATAGAGAAATATCATATGACTGGAAGAGATTATGAAATGTTCAAAGAAATGAAGTTATTGACAAGAAATGTTCAACCTCAATTGAATGTTCTCTGTGACAAGATGGGAAATACCTTAACATAATCTAGACAAATTCTAGAAAGATGGCAGGAGTACTGCAGTGGAATGTATGATATGAGTGACAGTGAGGATATGAATGAGATACATGAACCAATGGCAGCAGAGACAGAACCTGAACCCTCATTAGATGAAATAGCTTGGGCTATAAAGAACCTGAAGAATGGTAAATCACCTGGATGTGATGAGATACCAGCTGAACTAATTAAAGCGGGAGGAGAAGAAAGCATACACATATATCATGTATTATGTACAAAGATTTGGAAATATGGTATATGGCCAAAAGATTGGAAGAGATCTATCTTCATTCCAATACCAAAAAAGGGCAACCTGAAATTATGCACCAACTATAGAACTGTTGCCCTGATCAGTCATGCAAGTAAAATTCTACTAAAAGTCATAATGGGAAGACTTCGTAAGAAAATGGAAGAAGAGATTAACGTTGTTCAAGCTGGATTTAGACAAGGAAGAGGAACAAGAGATCACATATTCAACATGCGTTTAATAATAGAGAAGTGCAGAGAATTTAACGTAAACCTATTCTCATGTTTTGTGGATTATTCAAAAGCATTTGACTGTGTACACCATCAGAAACTTTGGGAAATCATGAGGAATATGGGCTTTCCATCACATGTAGTACAACTCATAAAAATGCTCTATCTAGACCAACAAGCAGCAGTTAGAATAGATGGCGAGGCATCAGATTGGTTTGACATCAAGCAAAGAGTCCGTCAGGGCTGCGTGCTGTCACGCTATTTGTTTAACCTGTACGCCGAAAATATAATGAGAAATGTAAGAGATGATATAAACAGGGAGCTATATGATGCCGTAAATATTGGCGGTCATGACATACCGGAGATTCGATATGCTGATGATACAGTATTACTATCCATAACACAGAATGGCATAGAAAACCTAATAGCTTCAACCCAATTGAATAGTGAAAATCACAACTTATATCTTAACATAGCAAAAACAAAGATAATGCATACAGATAAAACTACTATGGAGAAAGAAATATACATTAATGGGGAAAAATTGGCGGTAGTGGAAAATTTTGAATATCTTGGTTCATTGATTACCAACAACGGTGACACAATGAAAGAAATTAAACGGCGACTATCAATTGCTCTTCAAAGAATAAAACAGCTGAATAAATTATGGAGTGGGACAGATAGAACTACAAAAATTAGATTTTTAAGAGCATGCATCTTTCCCATTGCAACATACGCCTGTGAGACATGGACACTTACTAAACAAGCTGAACAGCGCATAAACGACTTTGAATATAAATGTTATAGACGAGTTCTAAGAATATCTTGGGTAAAGAAAAGAACAAATGCATCCATACTTCAAGAGTTGAATATTGAAGAAGGTTGGCTATTAAAGATGATAAAACAAAGAAAATTGAAATATTTTGGTCACTTGAAAAGTCACGAAAGTTTGGAGAGAACAATAATGGAGGGGTATTTGCCTGGGAAGAGAGGAAGAGGAAGGCCAAAGAGAAGATGGGTGCAGGATGTGGCGGATGATCTCCAGATGGTTGTATCAGACGCGGGACATCTTGCTTATGATCGAGAGGTTTTCCGGAAGGTTGTTATAGGAACGAGGTTCTGCAAAGGACATGCTACTGAATGAATGAATGAATCTCACAAATATAAACAGGCTGTTTTTAAAGCTTTCTTTGTCTCATGCACAAACGCACCTGCAATTTGTGAATGTAAATGTGAACCTCTTCCTCTCCTTCTTCATGTGCCTGGTTTGAAGAAGACACAGCGAATTATAGTTCTGCAAGCCCCTCTGTCATCTGATGTTTTGATGAAATTGCTGTTGCGTATAATATATTTATAGTATTATTTGCTGCCCAGCTGTTTAAGCTTTCCACACACATTTGTTTTTATCTTTATCTCAATTTCTTGCCTCTTTCTCCCATACAAGCGTAATTTCTCTAATCCATGACTTATGTTGACATGCCCCATACCTTTTATTTGTCATTCCCGTCTAGGTTTCTTGGCTTATTCTTGTATGTAACACCTGCACCTTTCAGCCACGCAACGTTTCTTTTCTTCGCTGGCCACGATATTCTCAACATTATTCCCCCAAAACAACCCACACTTCCCGTCTCCAGTTTTTTCAAGTTTTCATTACTCATTGCTCAGCATTCGCATTCATACAGAAGAACAGGCCTGTCAAAGACTGAACTATGAGGCCAGAGGTCTGCCTCAAGATAGAACACCACCGGGAAGAGTGGTCAACCTCATATAGATTAGAGGTGATACCTTGCCCCGGAATAAGGGCAGGGTAGGGGATAGAATGGGGAACTATTAATTAGTTCTCTCATGAGACACGGAGACGGTGACCAGATAGTTAGCACGCTGGTCACGACAGAATCACGGCGCCTACATGATAGCCACGATTGCCAATCAACAGAAAACAGCTAATGTAAGCGTGCCAAACAGAACGGCACGCAGAAAGCCGAAGGACACCTCAAGGTCCTTCCGCGTGGTGTGTAACCACGCGAGCAAGCTAGTCAGACTGGGGACTGACTTTGTAGCGAGCACCTCGTTTTAGTGTTGATAGGAGATTTGTGTAACCAAATAGATAGAATTAGCATTAGGGTTTAGAAAACTAGTGATAGGCCATTCTGTGGCTTTGTGTGTGGTTTTGATAGCGACTGTTATGTACTTGTAAAGAGCCACCGGCAATAAAATGTATCATTTATTTCCTCTCACACGACTTGCAAGTTTTTGTGTGGTGTGGGAGAAGTAATCTGATGATGCCTTACACATGAGTTGTTGACAGGCCGCACGCACGTTTTTTTAATAAGTGAATGTGTGTACGTGTTGTGATATTTTTAGTATTTCACGATGTAGTTTATTTTCGTAACAGAATCCAGATATGGCGATTCCGTTCTTTATCTCTGTGGCACATCCTCTAGGAAACGTCACTGCGTAACTGTGATATTGAAGACAATTGGACCTGTCTAATTACTACACATTTACTTGATAGAACACATATAAATATGTTCATTCATGGAAATAGCCTTGGATTCAGTTTTGGTCATAGTTAATGAGTCGGTATCTGTAGCTAAGAGGTTGGTGAATCCGGTTTCACAATTCCCCGGAGGGTTCAAGATCAGCCGCGAGCGATGTGGAAGAAGATAGTTTTTTGGTTGATTTCGATGATATGATCGTCAGCTGTTCAGAAAGCAATGGCAACCTACGGAATTTAAAATTGTATAGAAATCACAGGCAGGGTATAAATGCTGCAGGTGACTGCAATGTCCTGTAAAGCACACGCAACTCACTTTAATCTTTCTTGCCACCACATTTTAGACAGTATTTAAAGATGTTTCTTAAAATATTAATATTTTCGCCTCCAACTTTAATTTTTCCCCCCAAAATAATCGACCTCCCCGATGGTGTTTCCACCTTGTCGTGGTGGGGGAACGTGAGTTTCTCAATTACCCTGAGAGCTATGCCGGTGGTAGCGTAGCTACCAGCAGGGCCTCCCAAGCCGGACAGGTCAAAGGGTAGAGAACAGACAAAGAGAAACACCCTGGTCCTCCAGGTTGGGGGTTGAAACGTGGGGTTAACATCCCCACCTATGTAAAAAAAAACATTTTGTTACGAAACAGATACATGAGCCTCGAATTCGGACTGACTTATTTGGACATCGACCTTGGAACGTTAAAGGACTTTTGAGATTTGGAACATGGAATGTACGGACACTAAATCGAGCTGGAGCGGCCGAAGATTTAACCCGGGAGCTGGTTGAGTATAAAATGGATATAACAGCAATTCAAGAAATAAGGTGGCCAGGAGAGGGTACTTTAGAGCAAAATGGAATGATTATAATATATGGAGGAAACACCCAAAATAAACATGAATTAGGAACAGGATTTGTCATCAAAAAAGAGTTATGGGGGAACGTTCTAAACTTTAAAGCTTTTAATGACAGGATTAGTAAATTACGAATAAAAGGTAAATGGAAAAATATAACGATGATTAATGTACATGCACCTACTGAAGAGAAAGAAGATGATATTAAAGAAGACTTCTATAATGATCTGGAAGATGTCATAGAAGAAACCCCCAAACAGGACATCCTGATTGTGCTGGGAGACTTCAACGCTCAAACAGGCAGAGAGCAAACTCATAAAAAAGTTGCCTGTATGGAAAGCCTACATACAACTTCAAATGACAATGGATGGAGAGTCATCAACCTAGCAGAAGCCAGTACCAGACTGTAAAGAAAGGACATACATAAACAAACTTGTAAATCATGTGACAAGACAACCTATAATCAAATAGATCACATTTTAATTAACAACAAAAATGCATCAAACATAAAAGTGAGAAGCTATAGAGGAGCTGAGTGCCACATCGACCACTTCCTCGTTGGGGCAAAATTTTAAATAAAACTTAAGAGAGCTTTCTATGCTAAACTACAAAGGTTACACCCAACATATAACAGAGAAAAACTACAAGAAATTACAGTCAAAGAGAAATTTGCAGATGAAATAAAATGTAAACTTGAAATTCTAGAAAACCCATTGGAGGAAAGCGTTGACCAAACTTGGTTGAACATCAAGAATACAATTCAATCTACAGCAGAAGAATGTCTCAGTGTGTTAACCACGTATAGAAAGAACAGATGGTTCAATTCAAAATGTGAAGAAGCAGTTCTTAGGAAAAAGAATGCCAGACAGCTATGGCTAATTGTCTTCAACAACATCCAAAAGGAAGAGCAATATAGAAATGAATGTAAAGAGGCTACAAAAATAGTTCGACAGCAGAAGCGAGAATATAGAGTAATATAATCAAAGATATGGAAACTAATCACCAGAAAGATTTTAAAGAACTGAAGTCAATGAAACGAGGGCACCAACACAACACATATGGTTTAAAAGACAAAAAATGGGAATATGATAAATACCAATGAGGAAATGTGCAACACATGGAAAGAATACTTTGTTGAATTACTAAATTGTGAAGCTCCAAGTAACACTTTCCCACAGGAAGAGGTTCTAACGTGTGAACCACAAATTGAAGAACCTGCATTTGAAGAAATCATATATGTAATCACACGACCTAAAAACAATAAGGCAACTGGGGCTGATGGAATTGCTGCTGAATTTATAAAGGCGGGTGGCCATGCATTACATCTAAAGCTATATGAACTAATAATAACAAGCTGGAGGACTGAAGAATTACCCCATGACTGGAAAGAGTCATTATTGATACCTATCTTTAAGAAATGAGACAAGTTCCAATGTTAAAATTATAGAGGAATATCACTCCTGTCCATAAGCTATAAGATACTATCCGCGGTATTACTAAATAGATTAAAACCATATTTAGAAGACATATTAGGTGACTACCAGGCGGGTTTCAGGGCAAAACAGATCAACAATAGATCAGATATTTATCTTACGACAAATAGCCGAGAAAAATTGGGAATATAAAAGAGATCTCCATAACATTTTTGTGGATTTTAAAAAGGCTTATGATAGTGTCCATAAGAATAGTCTATGGAGTGCTATGAGGAAATTTTTAATACCAAGGAAGTTAATCAACATGACCAGACTATGCATAGAAGATACTTATAATATAGTAACATATAAAGGCAGGAAATCAGACCCTTTCCAAATAACATCTGGCTTGAAACAGGGTGATGCACTGTCGCCGCTACTCTTCAATCTGGCTCTAGAGAAAGTTGTAAGGAACGTAAAGGAGAAATGTGATATTGGAGGAACATCCAAGCTGCCTGGTTATGCAGATGATATAGATATTATAGGGGAACATGAACAAAAGACATTTGAAATATTGACTCACTTAAAGGAAAAAGCCCAACAGATAGGGCTGGTTAGCAACCAAGATAAGACAGAATATATGGTAATTTCAAGAGAAGGAATGGCTAAAAACTCTGGCCACATACAAATAGATAATATGACCATTAAAAGAACGGAAACATACAAATACCTGGGTACAATCTTAAACTGCTCCAACATCATAAGGGAAGAAATACAAACTAGAATCAATTCTGGAAATAAGATATACTATGCACTACAACATCTACTAAAATCAAAGGCGCTATCTCGTAACACCAAAATTGTAATATACAAAACACTGATCAGACCAGTTGTGCTTTATGGCTCTGAAACCTGGAGTACAATGAAAGGAGACGAAGCCTTGCTACAAACTTTTGAGAACAAAGTTTTAAGACGCATCTTTGGACCCATTAGGGATACACAAAGTGGAGAGTGGAAAGGAAGAAGTAACAAAGACATTTATGATCTGTTTAAGTCCCCGCTAATCACTGGTATCATGAAAGCTAATAGACTACAATGGCTGGGGCATATATAAAGAATGGAAGATAATAGGGAAACAAAACTCGCTTACACTCAGGAAATAGATGACCGTAGACCCCGATTTAGACCAAGAAGACGGTGGAGAGATAATATATATACAGATCTACAAGCACTTGGAATCAACGACTGGCAAGAGAAGGTCAACCAGAGAGACGAATGGAGACGGATTGTATCTGCAGCAAAGAACCTCAATGACTCGGAACGCTGAAGAAGAAGAAGAAGAAGAAGAAGAAGAAGAAGAAGAAGAAGAAGAAGAAGAAGAAGAAGAAGGAGAAAATATTCGACGTTTCTGCGCGTTGTCTGATTTAAATGTTGAAATCAACCAGTGTGTTAACATACACCCTCGTTTCTTTTAGTTTACCTGAATTAACAAGCTCTCCTTTTTATCTGATGAAGATTCTTGCCTACAATATCTACTCGTTATTGTCTTGACAACTTTCCCCATATGAGTTCATTAATAATGTTAAATGTCATGCTGATTGACTTTCCTATAGTCCATTTACTTTTGTCTGCCCCAATATAAAATTCCATATCTCAGTAACCATCTGAGAGAAAGTGATGAGATTTAGCATATAACCTTATCATGATGTCCACCCAACAAAAAATAAAATTTGTTCTGGAGATTGTATAGCAGATTTCAAAGTTTGTTTATATGCGGTATATAATTTACGGGACAGAGATGAAGTGCACATTATTAGAAGTATTACATCTTCACGAGGAAACATGAGCGTTCAATAGTAAATTTTCACGTTGTTCACGGGATTGGCCTTACGAAAAGAGCCTTGAGAAGTGAAACGGGGAGTGTTCAGTGGTGTCGCAGTATCTTCAGAGGTGTGTCATTAATGTGGGTCCTTTCATATACGGCTTCACGTTTAGAAAGTACAAGGGAGGTAGAAATATCTTATGCGAGCAACCGCATTTAGGAGCCACGAGAAGCAGATACCTACGTGAAATAAGGAAAATGCGCAAATTAAATTTGACATAGTGTATTTGGATGAAACCTGGATTAAACCTGCGCACCACACAAGTGAAAACGAATGGCAATCAGTGGACGGAAAGATAACGCGACATGTGCCCAGTAGTAAAGGACAGCGTTTCGTCATAGCCCATGGTAGTACTCAAAATGGTTTACTACAGACCGTGCAGAGTTGTAATAACATTGAGCCGGGAGTGCAGGGAGAGGCCAGCAGAGGGCCACGGAAGTGGAAATTCAGCAACTAATTCAGGAAAATTCTCGCCCTGGTGATGTGATTATCTACACGGATGGGTCAGTGTTGAGAGGTAGGAGAAGTGCCTGGGGGTTCTTGGCAAAAACTAATGGTCGGCGTTTGGTGCAGGAGAGTCTGGCGTATGATGACACTACATCTAGCTTAAGAATGGAGGTAGAGGCGGTCAGTGCAGCTTTCCGCTGGATAGAAAACACGATACATACACACATTGTGATTGTAACTGACTCAGAAAGCATGGTGAGAAGGGTGAGAACAGGCAAGCTTCGTGCAGAGTGGCTTGCTTCGCTTCGGAGGTCACGGGTGGCAAGCATCACCTGGATCTTTTCTCCTGGGCATGCCGGTGTGCTGTGGAATGAACAGGCGGACAGATTGGCTGGCTCGGCAAAACTTGGTGGAGTATTTATGCATGACAAGGCAGACGTGGTTGCAGCCTTGTGGGAGCACGTGTACACCTCGGAGGAGCAGATGGATCACCATAGTCTGGTAAGAATGAGACAGCGAGGCGTGACGAGGGGATCTGGCCGACGTTCGACGCTCAGAGGAAAGGCGAGACAGACATATAATCAGATTGCTACTGGAACTATTAGTGTTGGAACTCTTCGCTGGCTGCTGGGGATGGGGACGGAGCGCTTATGGGAATGTCCCGAATGCTGTGATGTCGGTTCCTAAATCAATCAATCATGGTTTACTACAGAATGCTGGACTTGTGTTCGTATCAAAGCATACAGACAATAGGGATTATCATAATGAGATGAATGGCAATGTATTTAGCGATTGGCTCGAGAATACAGTGCTTCTATCCCTCGATAGACCGTCTTGTCTAATTATGTACAATGCATGATATCACAATGTAGTTGCCCAAGAAGACAAAATACCTACGGCATTGATGCATGACAAGGCAGACGTGGTTGCTGCCTTGTGGGAGCACGTGTACACCTCGGAGTAGCAAATGGATCACCATAGTCTAGCAAGAATGAGGCAGCGAGGAGTGACGAGAGGATCTGGCCGAGGCTCGACGCTCAGAGGAAAGGCGAGACGGACATATAATCAGGTTGCTACAGGAATTATTGGTGTTGGAACTCTTCGCTGGCTCCTGAGGATGGGGACGGAGCCCTTATGGGAATGAACCGAATGCTGTGATGTCGGTTTCTAAATTAATCAATCAATTAATCTATTCAAATTGTCTGACGTCAAGATACTAACTCAGACCGCGTTATTAAAAATTGATAAAAGTTGCTGGAAAAAATGTGAGGACCATGTGTTGAAAGAGGAAGATGACTATTGGAGAAAGGATGGATAGAATTTTATGCAACCGAGAGCAGTCATCAACCTACTGGAATCGTCCGACACCGATTAAGGCCTGGGCAGATCGCAGACATTAATCCACATGCACACCTACTGGGATATTTTGCTCCACATATTCAGAAGAATTGCAGGCCCTAAACATTACAGCATCGGCATAAACAATACAACTTGTTAATGGCAACAGTTTGTATTCCACAGTGATGAATTTTCAATTCCGTAAGCCCTCAACGGTGACAAACAACTGACATTGAAAAAAGAAAAAGCTCTTGCCGTTCTGAATACCAACCGAAGAGTAATATTGCGGTAGGAACTGACATATTATGGCATAACAAGAAACGTGAGAAGAAACACGTTGTCAAATGAGGGGACAACACACGAACATACGAATCATTCTATAAACTTCAATGAAAAGAGGACCAACATCTTGACCGTTAAGAAGGAAGCCCACTACATAGACTTTCACAGCTATATTCGTCGTGCAAAACAGGTAATCATGTTCCGTCTCAGCAGAGTAGACATTGCACCCACTCCCATACAAATCTGGACACGCCTTGTGTTTGTCATCCGAACTGGCGGGGGCATTGGCATTACTGTAAAACAAGTTTGTTAGCGAGAAATCACTAGTTTTTCACCAGTACATCAAAGAAATGTCGCCGCTTTCCATGATATAAGTTTCTTTTGTACCTATCAAAGACATATTCCTTAGGTGGGGGTAAATATAAGACGGCAGGAACAATTTCATACCGATGCAACAGACAGTTTTCAAAATAATTGATCATGAATGAAGGCATTCTTTTCTGGACAGACTATAAAAGATCATAAACAGTCTAGCGAGATGCAGTGTTTCCTATTAAATAAACACAACTGTATTGTTTGGCGCTCGGAAGTAGAAGAATGAAGCAGAGACTAGAGGATGCACTAAACAACATAACAACTGACAGTTATAGTAACCGACCGGGATTCAAACCTGTCACCTTTAAATGACGACGGCGCCTCGCTGCAGGAACATGTCATTTTGAGGTGACAGGTTCGAATCCCGGTCGGTTACTATAACTGTCAGTTGTTATGTTGTTTAGTGCATCCTCTAGTCTCTGCTTCATTCTTCTACTTCCGAGCGCCAAACAATACAGTTGTGTTTATTTAATAGGAAACACTGCATCGTTTTTAATGTTATCTACTGCGTCCTCTGGTAACAGTCTCCTTCTTCTACTTCTATTAGCGCCAAACAATACATATATATGTGTGTACGTATGAACTGTCTTGGTAGTCTCAAAAGGTTCCCCAAATGCTATTTCTGTGTACTTCGTAATCCCTCGATGTACCAAGTGGAGGGTTCGAAATCAGTCCCAGGCCATTTGGGAGCAGATCGCTTTGCGTTGTTTTCTATGGCATCCGGCTGGGGTTTGATTGCAATCTTGTATAAGACACACATGTAACTAAGTATTGACTGACCTTTTCGTCTTGGCAGACGATAGTTTGTAACATAAAGTTATACCTCTCCATAACACAAAGCCTGGGCTGAATTGTAGAGACCATGTGTTGCCCATGCAGCATTTTCCCTCTCTCAGCCTGCATAGTTTACTCCAGAGGAAAGGTAACACGAATACGTCTATTACAAGACAAGCTGCAAAAGATGTCGGATCAGCAAAGCAATGCCTGTCGGAGCTTCCATCTTAGACCAGTTGCCGACCAAGGCTTAGGGCCTGGTCTTCCCTGTCTTGACATATAGACTTTAGGTTGCATTTCCTCTCACTAGGGTAAGGCTTGTACCCTGTCAAGTTCACTCCACCGCCCGAAGTCTTTGGCACAGTGTGGGGTGTCGGGTTTGGTGAGCGCCGCCCAACATTCGGCTCTAACAGATAGCAGTCTGTCATATCTGACTAAGACCTAACTAAGTAACTAACTATAAATCATAAATATAGATCCGTTTGCACATCCATACATTTCTCAACAAGCACTGGTACATAGTAAAACTTGCATTCGTTGTTCCGTTGTCTGCAAGGAACCGGAACCCAGTTTCAGGTATTTCTGATTCGCATCTTGTCTCTTATCTTTTCCACCAAAACACGAAATGTAATAACTTGGCACATTAAACTGATCGTTTACATGCGTCTCATGACATTGTTCCAGATGTTTCCTAGCTTTCTCTGCGAGATCACTTATACTGAAATTTTGTTTCTTTTTGGCCTAGTTATCATCGATTTGTGCCCTGTTAACTGGCGCAGGCGCCCATGTCTCTTCACAGATCTCGGTTCTTGGTGTTCTGGATCAACTCTACTGATGATATTCCTCGATGCCAATATCTCAGCATAATTTCTCTCGGTCTGCCGCTGCCTTTTATCCCACTGATCTTTCCAGTTGTCACAATGTTTTCAAATACCTCTATTCTCATTACAAGATCAAAAAATGTTCCTTATCTCTCTTTGTGTGTGTGTGTGTTTGTGTGTGTGTGTGTATATATATATATATATATATATATATATATATATATATATATATATATATATATATATATATATTTATATATATATAATATATATATATATATATATATATGTGTGTGTGTGTGTGTGTGTGTGTGTGTGTGTGTGCGTGCGTGTTTATATATGTTATGTTTAACTTCATTAGCTTCTTCCATGCAATCTTCGCTAGTTACACTAGTAATCGCAACATTTATCTCAGGGACCACACCTCCATTGCTACCAAGGTCTTCCTTATTTGTTCATTCATGCTCTATAATTTACTGCCAAGCAGCAAAACACGCTCTACATAATATTTCAGTTCTCTCTTTCTCACATTAAATAACAGACTGATTGCATAAGTCACTTTTCCAAGTTACAAATGGTAAATATCCCGTTTATAACCACATACATAACATTAATGTAGCTGTGAATACTACGACAACAATTAACTTCTAGCTTTAACAGTAGATGAAAGAACAGAGAAAAAAAACCCGCATAAATTCCCGACGTCCATTAAGAGTTAATTACTTTCGCCACACACCGAGACACGACTTCTAATTACATAATTTTCTGGAGGAAAAGTGGAATGGAAACTTGCAAGAAGAAGAGACCTTTATATCTGAGTGGACAGGATCAGGAGATGAACGGGAAGAAGGTTCTATTAATGCAAGTGATGACGCAGGACGGAGAGTGTTGGTACTCGATTGCTAAATATGATGAAATTGAATCAAAATATTTAGATTGGATATTGAAACATGAGAACAATAGAGAATATATGAAAGAATACAGCAGACGGCAAGTTTAAAATGGCAACTACGCCAATGGCTGACAAGGATTTTAATCACATGTCTGCGTGTCATATTTGTAATTGGATTGCTACACAGTTTTGACTGTGATAGTGCGAATTGATACTTTCTGCAGCTGGAAAAACATAATCGTCCACGACAGTCGACAAGGCGCTTGATGCTGATGATGTTTTATATGTAAGATAGTGAATTATATTAATATAAGTAAATTATTAAATCTTTGATAACACCTTGTACTACAGAAATATTGAATATCATACCTAAACGCTAGAGTAAATAGTCAGCAACAATTGTCCAATTGTGTTCTTGTAAGGCCTGAGGATAATAGTTAAAGAAAGACAACAATGATAAATGCTATCTGGGAAGACATTAAAACAGGATTTCTTCCCTTTAGTCATGACATTTTCTCGGAGCCTCCTGGCAGTCGTCGCTGTAGCTGGGGAGTTTGTGTTTTATGCGAACCTTTCTTTCAGGCCACCCGCGGAAAGAGACTAAGCCGTATGCAAAAAAACCCGTTGCAATGAAATTGATTTTCTCGTCTTTAAACCCCTTTAAATCTATGACCTAGTGGTTACGAACGAAATTCGCTGGCCCTCATTTGCTGGCCCTCATTCGCTGGCCCTCATGTCGCGTTCGAAATGTAGCTGTGGGAGATTTGAAAGCAGATCGCATAGCGCTGGTTTTCATACAATGCTATGGGTACTGTTCGTTCAGGAAGCAATAACAAATTACTGTACGTAAACTTGCCAAGAAATCCCAGTCCTAAAATATTGTGTTTGACTGCGACTTCCTGTAAAGGATATGCAACTAACATTTTTTTTTAAACTGTGAAACTGGGCAAAGATCTTGAATATGGCAACATTTCATTTCATAGAAAAAGAAAATGACTGTTAGACTCATTGAGGCTCACTGGGTATATGTTACTAGGGCCACATTTGTATTGAACAATGGGCACTCTTTAGGTGACGTAGTCAATATTACACCGGTCGTATTTACTTCCAATAAAATTTCCTGGTACTTATTTTAGGCTGGGCCAACATGTGACCCCCATGCCAATTAAAAAAACATCGCCTCTATTAGGATTTGAACATACGACCACCAGACCGGCAGGTAAGCGTGATTGTCATTGCACTACCTCGACACTTTAACCCTTACTTGCTAGGCAGAAATTAAACATTCGTGTATGGGTATAGACCATTGAGTAATACATTATTTAAAGTCCAGTAAGTGAATGACGTTCTTACATGCCTTGATGCGCATTTGGTATTGGTTTGACCAATATCCACTGGATGGACGATGTGGTCAATATGACATCGAACGCCTTTACTTCCCAGTACAATCCTGGCACCCAGTTTAGTTTGGGTAGTCCCGGGAATCCAGGTGCATTAGACACATCCGCCTGGGTTAGGGTTCGAAAACACCGGGCCGGAACAGCTAACGTGAAAGCCAATGGGTCACCGCGTCTTCCATACATTATTTCCATCTAAATATCTCTTAAGAGAAGAAGTGACTTGGAGAACTTGGTGACGACTGGCAAGATCAAAGGGAAGAGACAAAGGGGAAGACCGAGAAGTAAATACCTGAATGCCTTGGTCACATGGCAGGGTCGAGACAGGAACACGGAGCTGATCCACGACTCTGGTGATCGAGTGAGATGCAGAACATGACCGCCCACGCTTATCGGCATGGCATATGATGGATGGATGGATCTCTGCCTGCTTACCTACCTACCTACCTACCTACCTTCCTACCTACTAACCTACCTACCTACCTATCTACCTAAGAACCTACCTACCTATCTACCTAAGAACCAACCTGCCTATCTACCTACCTACCTACATACCAGCCTACCTACCTACCTACTAACCAACCTACCAACCAACCAACCAACATACCTACCTACCTACCTACCTACCATATTAAAAAGTAATTAATGTTGAGATGGGGTGAGTTGAGCTAAGAACCGACATCACTGCACTCAGGTAATTCCCGTACGCGCTCCGTCCTCTCGTTCAACAGCCAGCGAATAGTCATACTACTAATCGTTCCCACCGCTATCTGACTGAAAGTTCTCCTGATCTTCCCTCTCAGTTTTGAGCTTATTCTAGAATCCCCGCCGATCTCACGCAATCTAATTATTTCCACTTACGGGTTTTCAATCTGTTCCCTCGCGTTTTCCACCTGGTCCCACACGCCCAGGACCGTCTCCCTTGTCCATAGATAATCTACCATCAAGAAGTGCATTCCCTGCCAGCCAATTAGCCTGGTAACCCCCCCCCCCCCCTCCCTCCCCGCACCCCTGCATGGCCAGGGCAAAATAACCATACAGTTCTCACAATCTTTGACCTCTGAAGCGAGGATAGCCATTCCACACTAAACATTCCTTTCTCCGCCTTACTAAGCATACTCCTTGAACCCGTAATGAATACAATGTTTGTTGCAGTGGTCCTTTGACCAACAGAATGCCGCTGTTACTGATTCCACCTCCATTCTCATTTAAGTAATTAATATCATGTCAAAACCAAGATGGCCGCCTTTACTCTGGAAGACATTTCCTGGTATCCAGTTTTGGTTAAGTCGACCTGAAAGTTCAGGTAACGTTTAGAAATTCGTCTGATGCGGATTCGAACTCATGGCCACCGGGACGACAAGTTAGCCACTACAGTATCGTGACTTCCCTAATCATATTCAGTGTTTTTGTTGTTGTTGTTTGGTTCAGATTCCAGTATCAGACTGACAGCATCAACTGTATGCAATATACGACCGCCAAGAGGCGACTGTGTTGGTTTAGAAGGGTGTGTAACTGGAATGATAAAACTGTAGACAACAATAACGTAATCAGAGAAGTAACAATAACGTGGTACGCTCACACATTAGTCTTGAACCCTCCTCACCCCCACCCCTCCTCCCGCCAGTTGTTGAATCAATCAAATCTGTCTCAGTTGCCATCTTAACACTTTTTGTCGCACAATGATTATACTGATTATATAATGATGATATAGTTCTAATATATTGATTATGATACCCTCAGGCTCAAGTCTCAACTATTTTAAAATATCACTACTTGGGATAGAAAGTTCAAATCTTGGGTTATTAAAATTTCAAAATATGATAGAAAGATTTCAAGCTTAGGATAGGCAAATTGAAACCCTGAAATATAAATATTCAAAGTATAGGATAGAAAGATTCACAGTTTGAGATAAAAACATTTAAAACATGAGATACAAATATTAAAAGCTTTGGAAACGCAAATTCAAACCTTGGGATAGCAATATGCACAGTTTGGGATAGAGCGATTCAAAGCACAGAAACAGTTTACGACTTTCTGATTGCCTGCTATTAATTAAATACAAATAAAGTACTCGCAATTTTTGGATGGTCAGAGTTCTCTAAAGTTGTTTAATTATGCCTGTAATCGTCAAATCTATGTAATTTGGATTGTGTTACTGAAGATAAGCAAATAATCCTTTGTAATCAACATAGGCAAAAGTGCTTTTCATTTCCAGTGTAATCTAATCCACGTATGGGCTGTCCGTTTGTTTGGATATAAACTCAGTTATCGGTCTGTATTGATCAAACTATTTACATAGCGGAACAGAGATAAGTTATATAAAGGCGGAGTCCAGGCCCGTACTGTATTTGTATACTTATCTGTAATCTTTATAATGGTAGCGTCAATGGTTTACACGGAAAATGATTAATGAGGTAAGTATTTTTTGACAAGCATTGTCTGAAATAGACCCTCTCGATGCGGAGTCTGATCGTCAGACCATGATGCAACAACATGGAATCACCCCAAAACAACATATAGCAAACAATATACCGCTACTGCAAACAACGTAGACATGAGATACGGTGGAAACAGAACACGAGCAATTATACCACAAACTATATACCTCAAATAACATAAAGCAAACATACGGCAAACAACATACCACTATCAACATACCACAAACAACAGACCATAAACAACATACTACAAACAACATACCACAAATAACACACCGCAGACAACATACCACAAACAAAATACCACCAAAAAAAAAAAAAAAACACACCGCAGACAACATAGACATGAGATAACGGTGGAAACAGAACACGAGCCAGACACCATAAACGACGGATTAGCAGAATAACAGAGGCCATGAACTGTACCTTGTAAACAGCCCGTGCTAGCGCCTTGTTCTGGAAACTCATCCTAACTACACCATAAAGCCCACACTAGGCTCTTGTTCAAGGAACTAACTTAGCCTTACCATGAAGCATACAGAAGGTTCTTGTTCAAGGGACTAACTTAGCATTACTATAAAGCCCGCACAAGGGTCTTGTTCAAGTAACTAACTTAATCTTACCATAAAGTCCGCATAAAGGTCTTACACAAGGAATCAACTTAGCCTTACCATAAAGCCCACACTAGGCTCTTGTTCAAGGAACTAACTTAGTCTTACTATGAAGCCCAAGCTGGCGTCTTTTTCAAGGAACACACCCCCCCCCCCCTTTTCGCCCTAATAAGAGTATTCTGCTAGTGCTTTTTTAAAAACAAACTGCTCATGTAAAGCCTTTGTGAGCAGCAGTGTGGAGTCGCGGTTGTCGTGCAGAGTAATGACGCCACTGGTGAGCATTCCGCGCCTTTTGTTTTGGATCGACCGACGAAGATTCTTCACTGTTTCACAATAAACAACTGACGTTATTGTGGTCCCTAGTGTCATGAATTCCGTCAACAAAATGCCCTTGCTGTCCCAGAACGCTGTAACCATAATTTTTAGAATGAGGAGAATGATTAAGCAGCCATTGTTTTGACTGTTCCTTCGTCTCTGCATTCATGAAGTGAACCCATATATCGCGCCCAGTCACGACTGTCAAGAAATGCACCCCCATCTTCCCAGAAGGGCAGAAAGAATGCCAAAGCTGAGCCCATTCTTTGATCTTGGTGAACGTCCTCGTCCACCCTCATAATGCACATCTTTACGCCCGTTTCTGAATTTCCTGCACCAATCCCTCACAGCACTGTCACTCATAACGTTATCACTGCACACACGACACAACATCCTTGAAGAAACGAATCACACCACGAATTTCACAGCTGGCGGGAAAGGGAATAACATTTTATTCGTTCGGGATTCGTGAACCACCGAACAAATGCGATTGTATGTTGATGTGTAGTGAACTAAAAGACTACTGAATGATGCAAGCAATGAATGGTGTCGCCAATCGGTGGCTGATTTTGGAATAGCCCACGTATTTATGTTTTCCAGTAGACTGGCATTTGGCAGCTAATTTTAATACAAATATTAGATCCATGTCCTTTACAGGACTTTGCAATCAATCCCAGCAGTTTTTTTTTGCATATCCCATACATGACGTTGCAGTCAACATCAGCATTTTTCAGCTGCTGTTGATGTACTAGGCAAGATTACGCTCAGTAGTTTGCCATTGCTTTCTGAGCGACCGGCTCACATATCCCGTAAGTTACCGACGCAGCGAGAACAGATCCCGATTCTCGAGCACATCTCGTTACTCACGAGAGTATACGGGATTACGGAGAAAGACGTTAACTCCTAGGCCAGGGAGACCGGCCAGCAGTTATTGGACATTGGTAATTTACTAGGCAATTTTAGTTCAGTAATTTACCGTTAATGTTAACACGCGCAAACAAAATAGTGACTTTTGGTGTTAATCCGAATTGTGTTGTTCGTCCATCAAGAATGATGATGACCATTCATTTCATCCAGTGGGGTTGAAAGTATGGAGCCGTGGGTTCTATTATGGCTGATAAGGCCTATTTTGGCTTGAAATGTTCTTTGACAATGTGGACAAAGAATGCTTGACGTTTCTGGAGGAGGATTTCCTGCAGTGGTTTTTCTGTCCTACCTTTTCTTTACAGCTCTTGCAGTCCTGGTTACCTCACACATGACTGCACCCTTGTGTAATGATGCACGCCACGAATTTCGGTCTCTGGCTGCAGTCTCCCAGGTGTCAGATGAATTCCAAAAGCATTCAGAGAGATTTTCAGAGTGTCTTTAAAGCGTTTCCTCTGGCCACCTTGGGAGCGTTTACCACAACTCAGTACGCTGTAAAAAATTCGTTTAGGGAGACTGTGATCTGGCATGCGAGTCAAGTGACCAGCCCAGGGAATTTGATTCTTCATCAGTAGAGTGTGGATACTGGGCATGGACGCTCTTTCTAGGACTTCAGTGTCTGGGATCTTGTTGTCGCATAAAAACTTGGAGTTTTCGATCGATGACAGAATGTCGCGCCATATGTCTACAAGCAGCCGTCATTCTTTAATGTGTCGTTGATCGAGGAAAGACTGTCGCGCCATTAGTCTGCAGGCGGCAGCCATCCTTTGATGTGATAGACTGATTGTCTGGGTAAAAGTCGGCAAGATCTTTTGTTGTGGGGAAAAAAGTTCTCTAGATCACAGACAGGAGACACTTTCCCGGATGAAAGGTACAGACAGCCAATTGTTGACATTAAGTCGGAAACGGAGAGAGAAAAATAACTTCTAGATGTCTAGTGTCTAGACAGCTATGTGACGTCATTCACACACAGTATTAAAACAGTCTGGATAAACAACTTTGGGAGAGTTGACCAAATGTTGTGAAACGACCAGGACGTGTGCGTTATTCCTAGCTTGATTACGGAGAGAGACTATAGTGTCTCATGTTGATTTGCATCGGCGGACATTTAACCATTGTGTTATTCAATAGTCACAATTTCAAGCAGGAATAAATATATGGTATTTACTTAAATAGATTTAACTTAGATTATTCTTAGGAATCGAGTGTAGTAATGTGCGTTGATATAACTTATTATAAGAGCGTCGGCAACAGTAGCCTGTCGCGTAGCTTAAACTAGCTGGTGTGAGATATCAGTCAACTCAGTGAGTTAAGGGCAATGTAGTGGGATGCTATTTAGGGAGATTGACGATGGTTGGGGGGATGAAGGAAATGTCAAATGGTACGATCTTCCAGAAGGGCATCTGCTGGGTTTCTGCCCTTTTCCTTTAGTCTTTCCTTGTCGCACCATGACTCAGACCGATGTGATGAGCTCCTCGGCCTTATGACAGAGTTTGGTTCTCTGTTATATATCTGAGTGCGGCCGGTCGCCTACACTCACCTAATAAAGGTTGGAATCGGGTTGCTCTCACCAGGTGTGTTCTCTCTTCAACAGGTTCCAATATATTTTACCACCAGCTAGAAGAAAGTCATAGCTCGAGTATTGAAGGCAGAGTTTACTGAGAGGATTTTGCACTGGGCCCATAACCCAGAGGGTCTGCAGGAACCTGGCCTCTGCTGAGCAGGAAACGATGATTATATAAGTGTGTTTCCTGAGTGATAGTTTACATCACAGTAAAATAAATACACTGACAACAACACCAGTACCAGGAACACTAATAGATACATAGATACCTGGGACATTAATATTGTGTGTTAACATTGGGGAATTCCTATCATTACCAATTACCAGTGTGTGTTAAAATTGGGGAATTCCTACAAAAAGTGAAATACTAACATTTAGTTTTTCAAAGTGACAGTAACATTATTTTTTAGGATTCTCTGATCACAGAACTTTTATGAACAGAGTAGTTACACTGTGTGTGTTAGATTGATGGTCAATATTGGACTGTTTCCACTATTGATGACCAGGCATCCGGACTGTCCAAGAGCTATCGGAGGAAGTCGACACTTGGCCTGAGAGAACATCATTTGGGTGAGGTCTTCTGTCCTTAATATATGGTGCTGTTGTGTGGCCAGTACAGTGATGAAACAGACTTTGATCCTGAGCTATTCGGTCTGACTCTACATATACACTAGATTATACGACAGACATTCTACACATACACTTTGCACATACATGACACTTTTCTCTATTAAAATTAATTTGTTGTTTTGTTAGAGCCAGTGTTGTGTAGTGTGTTGTGGAAAAGAATGAGAGGGGGCATGGTTCAGTGGTAAGAGAGAGAGAGAGAGAGAGAGAGAGAGAGAGAGAGAGAGAGAGAGAGAGAGAGAGAGAGAGAGAGAGAGAGAACGAACGAACGAACAAACTTTATTTTCAAAGGGTTAGGAATTGGGCACGCAGGCCCGTCTAACATTCTGCCCTTCTATCACTCTCTTTCATACATTATTTCATTCACACATCATTCAAGGCTAACAAAGAACAGCAACAATATTAAAAGATATGCATTATAAAGGCATGGGCAAAATGCAAACATCAAAACTACACGACACAGTAATATTAGATAATGGTCTGACACTTGTTATTAGCCATGTGGAATATACTGGCCTACAAAAAGGGGATTGGCTGTTATACTAGGGTTTTGTTATTATTATTATTATCTCAATTATTAAGGGGGAAGGTAATCCGTATTGAGATAGTGTTCGAATAATTTGCGATTATATGAATAGGGATTGGTGATGTCTTTGATTTCTTGTGGAAGATTGTTCCACAGCTGAGCTGCAGAGTACGTTAAGCTTGTTTTGTATAAGTCAATCCTAGGCTTCGGAATGTGTAGTATATTTAAACGTTTACTGTGTCTAGCATTATATTTAAACAATGGCCAAAGGTAATGTGGGGCATTCCGATGCAGGATTTTGTGAATTAGTTTAGCTTTATTGAAAAGCAGGCGTTTGCGTAATGGTAGTAACTGAAAGCGTTTATACAGGCTAGGATTGTCAGATAAATGTTTGCTGTAAATTAGACTCATGGCCCGTTTCTGGAGTGAGTAAAGTCGCTTGGTGTTTGAATTAGAACAACCGTCCCAGATTGTAGAGCAGTAGTCAAAGTGTGTCTGTATATGAGAAGTATAGAATAGCTTCCTTGTGTCCTCATCAAGGAAGTTTTTAATCTTGGCGAGTTGGTAGACTTTTTTCGCTATTTGTTTAATGAGCGCTTGAACATGGGAATTAAAGGTTAGGTTTCTATCAATGATTAGGCCTAATGTTTTGTGCTCAATTACACTTCCTACTGGCATGTTATCGATGTGAAGTTGAAGTGATGTGTGTGAGCTTAGAGTTTGAAGTCTTTGTCTGGTTGTTAATAACATTGCTTTTGTTTTAGTGATGTTAATTTGCATGAGAGAGAGAGAGAGAGAGAGAGAGAGAGAGAGAGAGAGAGAGAGAGAGAGAGAGAGAGAGAGAGAGAGAGAGAGAGAGAGAGAGAGAGTTATCCAGGGACTGACGGGGTATTGTGGACAGAAATCAAGAAGATCCTCAAGATAATGATATGGGGATAAAAGAATGTCGGTGTTGATTCCTCTCACTCCAGGGACGACATATATATATATATAATACGACACTTGTATTGCCATATAATCTTCTAAATCTTCTTAGGCAGACTTGTGGAAGTGGTTTAATTTCCCATCGTGTCGCTGATAAACAGTCCAGGTGTCACAAGCTTATAGCAGTGTGGATAATACAACTGCTTTGTAGACTTTTAGCTTTGTTTGCAGGCTTATTCCTGTTCTGTCCCATACATTCTTGTAGTCTGCCAAAGGCCACACTGGCCTTGGAGATTCTTGCATTCACTTCGTCATCAATTGTGGCAGTTTGTGACACAGTGTTGCCAAAATAGGTGAATTTGTCCACAACACTTAGTCTATGACCATTCACTTTGATATTCGGCACAGTGTGATTATTCCCTGGAGCTGGCTGGTACATAACTACAGTCTTCTCCAAGTTGATATTGAAGAAGCCGGCTCCGTGGCGAACGGGTAACGGACGCAGTTTGTAATCCCATATCCCGCTTTCGAAACACAGCTGTGGGCGATTTGGCAACAGAACCCTTTGCGTTTTTTTTAAACGAAATGGCATGAGTCCCGGTCGTTCAGAAAGCAATGACAAACTAATGGACGTAAACTTGCCCAGGAATCACGAATAGCCCAAAAATGCTGGGGCTGACTGCTACGTCCTGTAAAGGATATGCAACTAACTAACTCCTCAAAAAAAATCATCATTATCATCATCATCATCATCATCATCATCATCATCATCATCATCATTATGATGCACTGTAGTAGGTCCTTTGCAGAATGTCGCTCTCATTACGTCCCGCCGATAAGGTTGTCCATCTCTCTTGCCCCGAACAGCCTCATGTCCAAGGTGATAGCAGTGTCTCATGTCCATCTCCATGCTGGTCGACCCATGTCTCTTCTTACAGTAAACTAAGGATCAATATACACAAGCATGGCTTGCGTGTATTCTACCGGCTTATGTTGCGTAACAGCGCCTTCATCTAGTATAAGTTACATACTTGTAAATGTCTGCTTTCATACAGCAACTGGTTAGACACCGTCTGCAGCTTCAAGTACAAACTGGGTTAATAGAAACGCCATTGTGAAATATTCATCGTTAAGGACAACAGACTATCTGTGGGCCCTTCTGTCGTCTGCCAGACGCAGATAAGACCACACAATGTAACAAGGTATTTACAGATTAAAACATGAAAACTATCTCTTGCTTGTCCCGCTTTGTTTACCTGTCTAAACGTGTGATATAAACATGATTTAAAGTAACTTTGACAAACTGCTAGATAGGCGGGTTAGATGTACAAACAGCACGATATGTATTTGTAACAATATCAACTGTAATGATAGATAAGACAAACAGGAGAGTACGAAATGTAAAAGACGAATACATAAAGCTAGACAAATTTGTATTTTATGATCTAAACGGGTCTGTTATAATAAATTAGACAGCGCAAGGGTAGGGCAAACGGCTGCAGAACGTGACATTTCATAGTTTGGTCTTGTTTCCTTACTGTAGTATGGTTGAGGCCGGTCTCCGTGGTTAAGCAATTACGGACGCGATTAATAAGCCCGATTACCCGCGCTCGAAACACAGCTGCGACCGATTTGGCAGCAGACCACATTGCGCTGGGTTTTAACGAGTTGGTATGGGAGCTAGTCGTTCAGAAAGCAATAGCAAATTACTGAACGTAAACTTGCCAAGACACCAACAACAGCAGTAAAGTGCTTGTCTTGACAGCGATGTCCTGTAGAAAGGATATGCAAAGAAAAAAAAATTATGGTTGAGAGGAATGCAAGACAATGTTTTCTTACAGCGAAAAATATACTTAGTGACATCTGCTGACGTAACAAAACGCAGGAGCCTTTTGCATGCCTTGAGATGTATTGAGTATATGGTGCTAACACTATACTTCTTTAGGCCAATGGGCACACCAGGGTGACGTCACAACCCCGACTACCGACATTACTTTCATGGAATTTCCCGGTACCTACTTTAGGCTGGACTGATCTGTCTTCAATGGGGATATGTACACACGATGGATGCCCGTGATGGCAGGCACGAGTGGAAATATACTGCCCGGCCCATGTATTAGTGTCCAGGCGGTCCTAGGTTAATCAAGTAATACAGATCTCATCTCCTTTTACACATCCTGGCGTGTATTGGATATGTAGTGCCCGGCCCATGTATTAGTGCCCAGACGGTCCTAGATTAATCAAGTAATGCAGATCTCATCTCCTTTTACACATCCTGGCGTGTATTGGATATATGGTGCCCGGCCCATGTATTAGTGCCCAGACGGTCCTAGATTAATCAAGTAATGCAGATCTCATCTCCTTTTACACATTCTGGCGTGTAGTGGATATATGGTGACCGGGCCATGTATTAGTGTCCAGGCGGTCCTAGATTAATCAAGTAATACAGATCTCATCTTCTTTTACACATCCTGGCGTGTAGTGGATATATGGTGCCCGGGCCATGTATTAGTGTCCAGGCGGTCCTAGATTAATCAAGTAATACAGATCTCATCTCCTTTTACACATCCTGGCGTGTAGTGGATATGTAGTGCCCGGCCCATGTATTAGTGTCCAGGCGGTCCTAGGTTAATCAAATAATACAGATCTCATCTCCTTTTACATATCCTGGCGTGTAGTGGATATATGGTGCCCGGCCCATGTATTAGTGTCCAGGCGGTCCTAGGTTAATCAAGTAATACAGATCTCATCTCCTGGCGTGTATTGGTTATGTGGTGCTAGGTCCATATATTCAATATCGCTCTGTGGCAAAGGGGCTACGGACGCAGCTCATAATCCCCACATACCACTTTAGAAACACAGCTGTGGGAGACTTGAATGCAGCAACTCTTGCGTTAGTTTTTATAAAGTGGTATGAATGTCGGTCGTTCAGAAAGCAATGACAAACTACTGAACGTAAACTTGCCAAGAAATCACAAACAGCCAGCAAATGCTAGAGTTGACTGCTACGTCGTGTAAAGGATATGCAACTAACTGTAACGATATTCTGACAGATAAATGGACATTTGATGGGTGATGTGGTCCATACCACGCCGGCCGCCTTTTATTCTCAGAACATTCCAGGCTGCGTGGACAAGGAACTCGGATCAGATAAAACACCTGCCTAGTGACCGGCTGGGTTAAATGATGATTACCATCAATTTCTGTCACCATTCGTTGCATACAAAACATAGATTTGAGTCAGAAAAATTGCATGTAGTTGGTGTAGTTATTGGGGCAAATTATGAGGAGACACACGCTTAAAAAGACATAGTGATTTCTGGACAACTTGATGAGAGAAGTGCAAGAGAAAGACACACATTTAAATAGCTTCCCCCAATGGCATAATCACGTTACTACACAAACTTGACCAGAAATCGGTTATCATGTAAGATAGCGAAACATCATTGTCCAAAGATGATGGCATGACACGATGATGATGATGATGATGATGATGATGATGATGATGATGATGGTGACTAATTGTATGAGACGAATTGACCCAGTCATTATGGGCTCATGAAAACAAATCCAATCTCAAAGAAACATTGAACGCTGCACCGTCGGATAAGCTAGTGAGAGCACTAGCAACCACACCAGTAGTCCGTTTGTGACATAAACTCTCACGTATTTGTGTTATTTGTTGGAGCAATGAAGGAATAATAATAATGGCGATTGATTGTAAGAATCGCACTGAGAAATCCACGAAGTCCCTACATTTATTAGATGAATTGTATGCACAAGTATTGCTTGTCAATCATGGGCAATGAAATAGATATTACAGAATACATAAGACAGCAGAAAAAAAAGAAAGTGACAGGCGCACCGAATGAACCAGTCTCCTCTAAATAACGTCGCCGCTTCGCTGAAGCGGTGGGACCAGCTTCTAGATATTATTCGTGTATTAAATATCATTAAATACAGATATCACACGGAATGCAATTGCTACAACTGTTTACGTGTAATTTGTAACGATTCCATTTTTTTTTTTTTTAGTTTAGTCGTTGGATCAACATGACGGCACACGGTTTAACCCATAAGTGCCCCGTTTTCCTCCTAACTCAACCTGAGTTTGGAGAAACTCAGCTCAATGCACGAACTCCGTTGCATCGGCGAGGATCCTGAAATGCTTTGGGTAGATTTTAAACTCGAAATTTTGTCCGGGCAGCGCCGTTAGGCTACTCTTTTTCGATTTCCAACTGCCAAGGGATTTTTTACGTGCACAACAATGCACACGGGCGTCTGATCTCACTACCCAGAGACCAGGGGAAATTACTGGATGTCCAGGTGGATTCTTTTTTAAATAAATCCTGGTCCTCACCGGGGCCTGAACCCAGGACCTCCAGCACTCGAGGCGGACACCATACCTCGAGACCACTCAGCCCCCTTACAAAAATCGAGAGGATCTATTTCATTGCATTCCACTTGATTCCATTACATATGTGGGCTCGGTACCAACATATGTATAATATACATTATATATTGATTCAATTATATATGTGAGCTCGATTCAGGGCTACGATGTTTGGTTCACGAATGCATTTCCCCCCGGAGACTCCCGAGGGTCGTCGCTGGAGCTACGGAGTTTGTGCTTTGTGCGACGCTTTCGGCAGGCCGTCCAGCGAAAAGAGACCAAACGATATGGAATAAAACCCGGTGCAATGAAGTAGATCCTCTCGATTTTTGTGACTGTTTAAGACGATGTTCTACTTCATATATATAGTCAAGTCAGTTGCGTATCCTTTACAGAAGGTAGTAATCAAGTCCAGCATGAT